>CAWVNZ010000545.1:0-88092 GCA_963930735.1 Dioctria linearis
TTTATGGCTTTTTGGATGCGCATGAGTGCTGGCTTTCAGATGCAAAAAACCGGATCCGGATCGGTAAGGTAGTTTTCGAAATAAGCAGGTTTTTGTAAGTTGACGACAAAATGTCAAATTACAGGTGCTGTATGAATGACGTCATAACTAAGGAACTAGCTGTCACTTCTTGACAGTTTATGGCTTTTTGGATGCGCATGAGTGCTGGCTTTCAGATGCAAAAAACCGGATCCGGATCAGTAAGGTAGTTTTCGAGATACGCAAGTTTTTGTATGTTGTCGACAAAATGTCAAATTACAGGTCCTGTATGAATGACGTCATAACTAAGGAACTAGCTATCACTTCTTGACAGTTGATGGCTTCTTGGACGCGCATGAGTACTGGCTTTCAGATGCAAAAAACCGGATCCGGATCCGTAAGGTAGTTTTCGAAATAA
This sequence comes from Dioctria linearis, assembly GCA_963930735.1. Taxonomy (NCBI): domain Eukaryota; kingdom Metazoa; phylum Arthropoda; class Insecta; order Diptera; family Asilidae; genus Dioctria; species Dioctria linearis. Next base: position 437 of record CAWVNZ010000545.1, read on the forward strand.
GCAGGTTTTTGTAAGTTGACGACAAAATGTCAAATTACAGGTGCTGTATGAATGACGTCATAACTAAGGAACTAGCTGTCACTTCTTGACAGTTGATGACTTTTTGGACGCGCATGAGTGCTGGCTTTCAGATGCAAAAAACCGGATCCGGATCGGTAATGTAGTTTTCAAGATAAGCAGGTTTTTGTAAGTTGACGACAAAATTTCAAATTACAGGTGCTGTATGAATGACGTCATAACTAAGGAATTAGCTGTCACTTCTTGACAGTTGATGGCTTTTTGGACGCACATGAGTGCTGGCTTTCAGATGCAAAAAACCGGATCCGGATCGGTAAGGTAGTTTTCGAAATAAGCAGGTTTTTGTAAGTTGACGACAAAATTTCAAATTACAGGTGCTGTATGAATGACGTCATAACTAAGGAACTAGCTGTCACTTCTTGACAGGTTATGGCTAGTTGGACGCGCATGAGTGCTGGCTTTGAGATGCAAAAAACCGGATCCGGATCGGTAAGGTAGTTTTCGAAATAAGCAGGTTTTTGTAAGTTAACGACAAAATGTCAAATGAATGACGTCATAACTAAGGAACTAGCTGTCACTTCTTGACAGTTGATGGCTTTTTGGACGCACATGAGTGCTGGCTTTCAGATGCAAAAAACCGGATCCGGATCGGTAAGGTAGTTTTCGAAATAAGCAGGTTTTTGTAAGTTGACGACAAAATGTCAAATTACAGGTGCTGTATGAATGACGTCATAACTAAGGAACTAGCTGTCACTTCTTGACAGTTTATGGCTTTTTGGATGCGCATGAGTGCTGACTTTCAGATGCAAAAAACCGGATCCGGATCGGTAAGGTAGTTTTCGAGATACGCAAGTTTTTGTATGTTGTCGACAAAATGTCAAATTACAGGTCCTGTATGAATGACGTCATAACTAAGGAACTAGCTATCACTTCTTGACAGGTTATGGCTAGTTGGACGCACATGAGTGCTGGCTTTCAGATGCAAAAAACCGGATCCGGATCGGTAAGGTAGTTTTCGAAATAAGCAGGTTTTTGTAAGTTAACGACAAAATGTCAAATGAATGACGTCATAACTAAGGAACTAGCTGTCACTTCTTGACAGTTGATGGCTTTTTGGACGCGCATGAGTGCTGGCTTTCAGATGCAAAAAACCGGATCCGGATCGGTAATGTAGTTTTCAAGATAAGCAGATTTTTGTAAGTTGACGACAAAATGTCAAATTACAGGTGCTGTATGAATGACGTCATAACTAAGGAATTAGCTGTCACTTCTTGACAGTTGATGGCTTTTTGGACGCACATGAGTGCTGGCTTTCAGATGCAAAAAACCGGATCCGGATCGGTAAGGTACTTTTCGAAATAAGCAGGTTTTTGTAAGTTGACGACAAAATGTCAAATTACAGGTGCTGTATGAATGACGTCATAACTAAGGAACTAGCTATCACTTCTTGACAGTTTATGGCTTTTTGGATGCGCATGAGTGCTGGCTTTCAGATGCAAAAAACCGGATCCGGATCGGTAAGGTAGTTTTCGAAATAAGCAGGTTTTTGTAAGTTGACGACAAAATGTCAAATTACAGGTGCTGTATGAATGACGTCATAACTAAGGAACTAGCTGTCACTTCTTGACAGTTTATGGCTTTTTGGATGCGCATGAGTGCTGGCTTTCAGATGCAAAAAACCGGATCCGGATCAGTAAGGTAGTTTTCGAGATACGCAAGTTTTTGTATGTTGTCGACAAAATGTCAAATTACAGGTCCTGTATGAATGACGTCATAACTAAGGAACTAGCTATCACTTCTTGACAGTTGATGGCTTCTTGGACGCGCATGAGTACTGGCTTTCAGATGCAAAAAACCGGATCCGGATCCGTAAGGTAGTTTTCGAAATAAGCAGGTTTTTGTAAGTTGACGACAAAATGTCAAATTACAGGTGCTGTATGAATGACGTCATAACTAAGGAACTAGCTGTCACTTCTTGACAGTTGATGACTTTTTGGACGCGCATGAGTGCTGGCTTTCAGATGCAAAAAACCGGATCCGGATCGGTAATGTAGTTTTCAAGATAAGCAGGTTTTTGTAAGTTGACGACAAAATGTCAAATTACAGGTGCTGTATGAATGACGTCATAACTAAGGAATTAGCTGTCACTTCTTGACAGTTGATGGCTTTTTGGACGCACATGAGTGCTGGCTTTCAGATGCAAAAAACCGGATCCGGATCGGTAAGGTAGTTTTCGAAATAAGCAGGTTTTTGTAAGTTGACGACAAAATTTCAAATTACAGGTGCTGTATGAATGACGTCATAACTAAGGAACTAGCTGTCACTTCTTGACAGGTTATGGCTAGTTGGACGCGCATGAGTGCTGGCTTTGAGATGCAAAAAACCGGATCCGGATCGGTAAGGTAGTTTTCGAAATAAGCAGGTTTTTGTAAGTTAACGACAAAATGTCAAATGAATGACGTCATAACTAAGGAACTAGCTGTCACTTCTTGACAGTTGATGGCTTTTTGGACGCACATGAGTGCTGGCTTTCAGATGCAAAAAACCGGATCCGGATCGGTAAGGTAGTTTTCGAAATAAGCAGGTTTTTGTAAGTTGACGACAAAATGTCAAATTACAGGTGCTGTATGAATGACGTCATAACTAAGGAACTAGCTGTCACTTCTTGACAGTTTATGGCTTTTTGGATGCGCATGAGTGCTGACTTTCAGATGCAAAAAACCGGATCCGGATCGGTAAGGTAGTTTTCGAGATACGCAAGTTTTTGTATGTTGTCGACAAAATGTCAAATTACAGGTCCTGTATGAATGACGTCATAACTAAGGAACTAGCTATCACTTCTTGACAGTTGATGGCTTCTTGGACGCGCATGAGCACTGGCTTTCAGATGCAATAAACCGGATCCGGATCGGCAATGTAGTTTTCTAGATAAGCAGGTTTTTGTAAGTTGTCGACAAAATGTCCAGTTACAGGTGCTGTATGAATGACGTCTTAACTAAGGAACTAGCTATCACTTCTTGACAGTTGATGGCTTTTTGGACGCGCATGAGTGCTGGCTTTCAGATGCAAAAACCGGATCCGGATCGGTAAGGTAGTTTTCGAGATACGCAGGTTTTTGTATGGTGTCGACAAAATGTCAAATTACAGGTCCTGTATGAATGATGTCATAAATAAGGAACTAGCTATCACTTCTTGACAGTTGATGGCTTACAAAAACCTACGTATCTCGAAAACTACCTAACCGATCCGGATCCGGGTTTTGGCATCCGAAAGCCAGCAGTCATGCGCGTCCAAAAAGCCATCAACTGTCAAGAAGTGACAGCTAGTTCCTTATTTATGACGTCATTCATACAGGACCTGTAATTTGACATTTTGTCGACACCATACAAAAACCTGCGTATCTCGAAAACTACCTTACCGATCCGGATCCGGTTTTTTGCATCTGAAAGCCAGCACTCATGCGCGTCCAAAAAGCCATCAACTGTCAAGAAGTGACAGCTAGGTCCTTATTTATGACGTCATTAATACAGCACCTGTAATTTGACATTTTGTCGTCAACTTACAAAAACCTGCTTATTTCGAAAAATACCATACCGATCCGGATCCGGTTTTTTGCATCTGAAAGCCAGCACTCATGTGCGTCCAAAAAGCCATCAACTGTCAAGAAGTGACAGCTAGTTCCTTAGTTATGACGTCATTCATACAGCACCTGTAATTTGACATTTTGTCGTCAACTTACAAAAACCTGCTTATTTCGAAAACTACCTTACCGATCAGGATCCGGTTTTTTGCATCTGAAAGCCAGCACTCATGCGCATCCAAAAAGCCATAAACTGTCTAGAAGTGATAGCTAGTTCCTTAGTTATGACGTCATTTATACAGCACCTGTAACTGGACATTTTGTCGTCAACTTACAAAAAGCTGCTTATCTTGAAAATTACATTGCCGATCCGGATCCGGTTTTTTGCATCTGAAAGCCAGCACTCATGCGCGTCCAAAAAGCCATCAACTGTCAAGAAGTGACAGCTAGTTCCTTAGTTATGACGTCATTCATACAGCAGCTGTAATTTGACATTTTGTCGTCAACTTACAAAAACCTGCTTATTTCGAAAACTACCTTACGGATCCGGATCCGGTTTTTTGCATCTGAAAGCCAGCACTCATGCGCGTCCAACTAGCCATAACCTGTCAAGAAGTGACAGCTAGTTCCTTAGTTATGACGTCATTCATACAGCACCTGTAACTGGACATTTTGTCGTCAACTAACAAAAACCTGCTTATTTCGAAAACTACCCAACCGATCCGGATCCGGTTTTTTGCATCTGAAAGCCAGCACTCATGCGCATCCAAAAAGCCATAAACTGTCAAGAAGTGACAGCTAGTTCCTTAGTTATGACGTCATTCATACAGCACCTGTAATTTGACATTTTGTCGTCAACTTACATAAACCTGCTTATTTCGAAAACTACCTTACCGATCCGGATCCGGTTTTTGCATCTGAAAGCCAGCACTCGTGTGCGTCCAAAAAGCCATCAACTGTCAAGAAGTGACAGCTGGTTCCTTAGTTATGACGTCATTCATACAGCACCTGTAATTTGACATTTTGTCGTCAACTTACAAAAACCTGCTTATTTCGAAAACTACCTTACCGATCCGGATCCGGTTTTTTGCATCTGAAAGCCAGCACTCATGTGCGTCCAAAAAGCCATCAACTGTCAAGAAGTGACAGCTAGTTCCTTAGTTATGACGTCATTCATACAGCACCTGTAATTTGACATTTTGTCGTCAACTTACAAAAACCTGCTTATTTCGAAAACTACCTTACCGATCAGGATCCGGTTTTTTGCATCTGAAAGCCAGCACTCATGCGCATCCAAAAAGCCATAAACTGTCTAGAAGTGATAGCTAGTTCCTTAGTTATGACGTCATTTATACAGCACCTGTAACTGGACATTTTGTCGTCAACTTACAAAAAGCTGCTTATCTTGAAAATTACATTGCCGATCCGGATCCGGTTTTTTGCATCTGAAAGCCAGCACTCATGCGCGTCCAAAAAGCCATCAACTGTCAAGAAGTGACAGCTAGTTCCTTAGTTATGACGTCATTCATACAGCAGCTGTAATTTGACATTTTGTCGTCAACTTACAAAAACCTGCTTATTTCGAAAACTACCTTACGGATCCGGATCCGGTTTTTTGCATCTGAAAGCCAGCACTCATGCGCGTCCAACTAGCCATAACCTGTCAAGAAGTGACAGCTAGTTCCTTAGTTATGACGTCATTCATACAGCACCTGTAACTGGACATTTTGTCGTCAACTAACAAAAACCTGCTTATTTCGAAAACTACCTTACGGATCCGGATCCGGTTTTTTGCATCTGAAAGCCAGCACTCATGCGCATCCAAAAAGCCATAAACTGTCAAGAAGTGACAGCTAGTTCCTTAGTTATGACGTCATTCATACAGCACCTGTAATTTGACATTTTGTCGTCAACTTACATAAACCTGCTTATTTCGAAAACTACCTTACCGATCCGGATCCGGTTTTTGCATCTGAAAGCCAGCACTCGTGTGCGTCCAAAAAGCCATCAACTGTCAAGAAGTGACAGCTGGTTCCTTAGTTATGACGTCATTCATACAGCACCTGTAATTTGACATTTTGTCGTCAACTTACAAAAACCTGCTTATTTCGAAAACTACCTTACCGATCCGGATCCGGTTTTTTGCATCTGAAAGCCAGCACTCATGTGCGTCCAAAAAGCCATCAACTGTCAAGAAGTGACAGCTAATTCCTTAGTTATGACGTCATTCATACAGCACCTGAAATTTGACATTTTGTCGTCAACTTACAAAAACCTGCTTATCTTGAAAACTACATTACCGATCCGGATCCGGTTTTTTGCATCTGAAAGCCAGCACTCATGCGCGTCCAAAAAGTCATCAACTGTCAAGAAGTGACAGCTAGTTCCTTAGTTATGACGTCATTCATACAGCACCTGTAATTTGACATTTTGTCGTCAACTTACAAAAACCTGCTTATTTCGAAAACTACCTTACGGATCCGGATCCGGTTTTTTGCATCTGAAAGCCAGTACTCATGCGCGTCCAAGAAGCCATCAACTGTCAAGAAGTGATAGCTAGTTCCTTAGTTATGACGTCATTCATACAGGACCTGTAATTTGACATTTTGTCGACAACATACAAAAACTTGCGTATCTCGAAAACTACCTTACTGATCCGGATCCGGTTTTTTGCATCTGAAAGTCAGCACTCATGCGCATCCAAAAAGCCATAAACTGTCAAGAAGTGACAGCTAGTTCCTTAGTTATGACGTCATTCATACAGCACCTGTAATTTGACATTTTGTCGTCAACTTACAAAAACCTGCTTATTTCGAAAACTACCTTACCGATCCGGATCCGGTTTTTTGCATCTGAAAGCCAGCACTCATGCGCGTCCAACTAGCCATCAACTGTCAAGAAGTGACAGCTAGTTCATTAGTTATGACGTCATTTATACAGGACCTGTAATTTGACATTTTGTCGTTAACTTACAAAAACCTGCTTATTTCGAAAACTACCTTACCGATCCCGATCAGGTTTTTTGCATCTGAAAGCCAGCACTCATGCGCGTCCAACTAGACATCAACTGTCAAGAAGTGTCAGCTAGTTCCGTAGTTATGACGTCATTCATACAGGACCTGTAATTGGACATTTTGTCGACAACTTACAAAAACCTACGTATCTCGAAAACTACCTAACCGATCCGGATCCGGGTTTTGGCATCCGAAAGCCAGCACTCATGCGCGTCCAACAAGCCAACAACTGTCAAGAAGTGACAGCTGGTTCCTTAGTTATGACGTCATTCATACAGCACCTATAATTTGACATTTTGTCGTCAACTTACAAAAACCTGCTTATTTCGAAAACTACCTTACCGATCTGGATCCGGTTTTTTGCATCTGAAAGCCAGCACTCATGCGCGTCCAAAAAGCCATCAACTGTCAAGAAGTGACAGCTAGTTCCTTATTTATGACGTCATTAATACAGCACCTGTAATTTGACATTTTGTCATCAACTTACAAAAACCTGCTTATTACGAAAACTGGCTTACCGATCCGGATCCGGTTTTTTGCATCTGAAAGCCAGCACTCATGTGCGTCCAAAAAGCCATCAACTGTCAAGAAGTGACAGCTAGTTCCTTAGTTATGACGTCATTCATACAGGACCTGTAATTGGACATTTTGTCGACAACATACATAAACTTGCGTATCTCGAAAACTACCATACCGATCCTGATCCGGTTTTTTGCATCTGAATGCCAGCACTCATGCGCGTTCAAAAAGCCATCAACTGTCAAGAAGTGACAGCTAGTTCCTTATTTATGACCTCATTCATACAGCACCTGTAATTGGACATTTGTCGACATTTTACAAAAACCTGCGTATCTCGAAAACTACCTAACCGATCCGGATCCGGTTTTTTGCATCTTAAAGCCCGTACTCATCCGTGTCCAACAAGCCATCAACTGTCAAGAAGTGACAGCTAGCTCCTTAGTTATGACGTCATTCATACAGCACCTGTAACTGGACATTTTGTCGTCAACTTACAAAAACCTGCTTATTTCGAAAACTACCATACCGATCCGGATCCGGCTTTTGGCATCTGAAAGCCAGCACTCATGTGCGTCCAAAAAGCCATCAACTGTCAAGAAGTGACAGCTAGTTCCTTAGTTATGACGTCATTCATACAGCACCTGTAATTTGACATTTTGTCGTCAACTTACAAAAACCTGCTTATTTCGAAAACTACCTTACCGATCCGGATCCGGTTTTTTGCATCTGAAAGCCAGCAGTCATGCGCATCCAAAAAGCCATAAACTGATAAGAAGTGGCAGCTAGTTCCTTAGTTATGACGTCATTCATACAGCACCTGTAACTTGACATTTTGTCGTCAACTTACAAAAACCTGCTTATCTTGAAAACTACATTGCCGATCCGGATCCGGTTTTTTGCATCTGAAAGCCAGCACTCATGCGCGTCCAAAAAGCCATCAACTGTCAAGAAGTGACAGCTAGTTCCTTAGTTATGACGTCATTCATACAGCACCTGTAATTTGACATTTTGTCGTCAACTTACAAAAACCTGCTTATTTCGAAAACTACCTTACGGATCCGGATCCGGTTTATTGCATCTGAAAGCCAGTACTCATGCGCGTCCAAGAAGCCATCAACTGTCAAGAAGTGATAGCTAGTTCGTTATTTATGACGTCATTCATACAGGACCTGTAATTTGACATTTTGTCGACACCATACAAAAACCTGCGTATCTCGAAAACTACCTTACCGATCCGGATCCGGTTTTTTGCATCTGAAAGCCAGCACTCATGCGCGTCCAAAAAGCCATCAACTGTCAAGAAGTGATAGCTAGTTCCTTAGTTAAGTCGTCATTCATACAGCACCTGTAACTGGACATTTTGTCGACAACTTACAAAAACCTGCTTATCTAGAAAACTACATTGCCGATTCGGATCCGGTTTTTTGCATCTGAAAGCCAGCACTCATGCGCGTCCAAGAAGCCATCAACTGTCAAGAAGTGATAGCTAGTTCCTTAGTTATGACGTCATTCATACAGGACCTGTAATTTGACATTTTGTCGACAACATACAAAAACTTGCGTATCTCGAAAACTACCTTACCGATCCGGATCCGGTTTTTTGCATCTGAAAGTCAGCACTCATGCGCATCCAAAAAGCCATAAACTGTCAAGAAGTGACAGCTAGTTCCTTAGTTATGACGTCATTCATACAGCACCTGTAATTTGACATTTTGTCGTCAACTTACAAAAACCTGCTTATTTCCAAAACTACCTTACCGATCCGGATCCGGTTTTTTGCATCTGAAAGCCAGCACTCATGTGCGTCCAAAAAGCCATCAACCTGGCTTTCAGATGCAAAAAACCGGATCCGGATCCGTAAGGTAGTTTTCGAAATAAGCAGCTTTTTGTAAGTTGAAAACAAAATGTCCAGTTACAGGTGCTGTATGAATGACGTCATAACTAAGGAACTAGCTGTCACTTCTTGACAGTTTATAACTTTTTGGATGCGCATGAGTGCTGGCTTTCAGATGCAAAAAACCGGATCCGGATCGGTAAGGTAGTTTTCGAAATAGGCAGGTTTTTGTAAGTTGACGACATAATGTCAAATTACAGGTTCTGTATGAATGACGTCATAACTAAGGAACTAGCTGTCACTTCATGACAGTTGATGACTTTTTGGACGCGCATGAGTGCTGGCTTTCAGATGCAAAAAACCGGATCCGGATCGGTATTGTAGTTTTCAAGATAAGCAGGTTTTTGTATGTTGTCGACAAAATGTCAAATTACAGGTCCTGTATGAATGACGTCATAACTAAGGAACTAGCTATCACTTCTTGACAGTTGATGGCTTCTTGGACGCGCATGAGTACTGGCTTTCAGATGCAAAAAACCGGATCCGGATCCGTAAGGTAGTTTGCGACATAAGCAGGTTTTTGTAAGTTGACGACAAAATGTCAAATTACAGGTGCTGTATGAATGACGTCATAACTAAGGAACTAGCTGTCACTTCTTGACAGTTTATGGCTTTTTGGATGCGCATGAGTGCTGGCTTTCAGATGCAAAAAACCGGATCCGGATCGGTAAGGTAGTTTTCGAAATAAGCAGGTTTTTGTAAGTTGACGACAAAATGTCAAATTACAGGTGCTGTATGAATGACGTCATAACTAAGGAACTAGCTGTCACTTCTTGACAGTTGAAGGCTTTTTGGACGCACATGAGTGCTGGCTTTCAGATGCAAAAAACCGGATCCGGATCGGTAAGGTAGTTTTCGAAATAAGCAGGTTTTTGTAAGTTAACGACAAAATGTCAAATGAATGACGTCATAACTAAGGAACTAGCTGTCACTTCTTGACAGTTGATGGCTTTTTGGACGCACATGAGTGCTGGCTTTCAGATGCAAAAAACCGGATCCGGATCGGTAAGGTAGTTTTCGAAATAAGCAGGTTTTTGTAAGTTGACGACAAAATGTCAAATTACAGGTGCTGTATGAATGACGTCATAACTAAGGAACTAGCTGTCACTTCTTGACAGTTTATGGCTTTTTGGATGCGCATGAGTGCTGGCTTTCAGATGCAAAAAACCGGATCCGGATCGGTAATGTAGTTTTCAAGATAAGCAGGTTTTTGTAAGTTGACGACAAAATGTCAAATTACAGGTGCTGTATGAATGACGTCATAACTAAGGAATTAGCTGTCACTTCTTGACAGTTGAAGGCTTTTTGGACGCACATGAGTGCTGGCTTTCAGATGCAAAAAACCGGATCCGGATCGGTAGGGTAGTTTTCGAAATAAGCAGGTTTTTGTAAGTTGACGACAAAATGTCAAATTACAGGTGCTGTATGAATGACGTCATAACTAAGGAACCAGCTGTCACTTCTTGACAGTTGATGGCTTTTTGGACGCACATGAGTGCTGGCTTTCAGATGCAAAAAACCGGATCCGGATCGGTAAGGTAGTTTTCGAAATAAGCAGGTTTTTGTAAGTTGACGACAAAATGTCAAATTACAGGTGCTGTATGAATGACGTCATAACTAAGGAACTAGCTGTCACTTCTTGACAGTTGATGGCTTTTTGAACGCGCATGAGTGCTGGCATTCAGATGCAAAAAACCGGATCAGGATCGGTATGGTAGTTTTCGAGATACGCAAGTTTATGTATGTTGTCGACAAAATGTCCAATTACAGGTCCTGTATGAATGACGTCATAACTAAGGAACTAGCTGTCACTTCTTGACAGTTGATGGCTTTTTGGACGCACATGAGTGCTGGCTTTCAGATGCAAAAAACCGGATCCGGATCGGTAAGGCAGTTTTCGTAATAAGCAGGTTTTTGTAAGTTGATGACAAAATGTCAAATTACAGGTGCTGTATTAATGACGTCATAAATAAGGAACTAGCTGTCACTTCTTGACAGTTGATGGCTTTTTGGACGCGCATGAGTGCTGGCTTTCAGATGCAAAAAACCGGATCCAGATCGGTAAGGTAGTTTTCGAAATAAGCAGGTTTTTGTAAGTTGACGACAAAATGTCAAATTATAGGTGCTGTATGAATGACGTCATAACTAAGGAACCAGCTGTCACTTCTTGACAGTTGTTGGCTTGTTGGACGCGCATGAGTGCTGGCTTTCGGATGCCAAAACCCGGATCCGGATCGGTTAGGTAGTTTTCGAGATACGTAGGTTTTTGTAAGTTGTCGACAAAATGTCCAATTACAGGTCCTGTATGAATGACGTCATAACTACGGAACTAGCTGACACTTCTTGACAGTTGATGTCTAGTTGGACGCGCATGAGTGCTGGCTTTCAGATGCAAAAAACCTGATCGGGATCGGTAAGGTAGTTTTCGAAATAAGCAGGTTTTTGTAAGTTAACGACAAAATGTCAAATTACAGGTCCTGTATGAATGACGTCATAACTAATGAACTAGCTGTCACTTCTTGACAGTTGATGGCTAGTTGGACGCGCATGAGTGCTGGCTTTCAGATGCAAAAAACCGGATCCGGATCGGTAAGGTAGTTTTCGAAATAAGCAGGTTTTTGTAAGTTGACGACAAAATGTCAAATTACAGGTGCTGTATGAATGACGTCATAACTAAGGAACTAGCTGTCACTTCTTGACAGTTTATGGCTTTTTGGATGCGCATGAGTGCTGACTTTCAGATGCAAAAAACCGGATCCGGATCAGTAAGGTAGTTTTCGAGATACGCAAGTTTTTGTATGTTGTCGACAAAATGTCAAATTACAGGTCCTGTATGAATGACGTCATAACTAAGGAACTAGCTATCACTTCTTGACAGTTGATGGCTTCTTGGACGCGCATGAGTACTGGCTTTCAGATGCAAAAAACCGGATCCGGATCCGTAAGGTAGTTTTCGAAATAAGCAGGTTTTTGTAAGTTGACGACAAAATGTCAAATTACAGGTGCTGTATGAATGACGTCATAACTAAGGAACTAGCTGTCACTTCTTGACAGTTGATGACTTTTTGGACGCGCATGAGTGCTGGCTTTCAGATGCAAAAAACCGGATCCGGATCGGTAATGTAGTTTTCAAGATAAGCAGGTTTTTGTAAGTTGACGACAAAATGTCAAATTACAGGTGCTGTATGAATGACGTCATAACTAAGGAACTAGCTGTCACTTCTTGACAGTTTATGGCTTTTTGGATGCGCATGAGTGCTGACTTTCAGATGCAAAAAACCGGATCCGGATCGGTAAGGTAGTTTTCGAGATACTCAAGTTTTTGTATGTTGTCGACAAAATGTCCAATTACAGGTCCTGTATGAATGACGTCATAACTAAGGAATTAGCTATCACTTCTTGACTGTTGATGGCTTGTTGGACGCGCATGAGTACTGGCTTTCAGATGCAAAAAACCGGATCCGGATCCGTAAGGTAATTTTCGAAATAAGCAGGTTTTTGTAAGTTAACGACAAAATGTCAAATTACAGCTGCTGTATGAATGACGTCATAACTAAGGAACTAGCTGTCACTTCTTGACAGTTGATGGCTTTTTGGACGCGCATGAGTGCTGGCTTTCAGATGCAAAAAACCGGATCCGGATCGGCAATGTAATTTTCAAGATAAGCAGCTTTTTGTAAGTTGACGACAAAATGTCCAGTTACAGGTGCTGTATAAATGACGTCATAACTAAGGAACTAGCTGTCACTTCTTGACAGTTTATGGCTTTTTGGACGCGCATGAGTGAACTGTCAAGAAGTGACAGCTAGTTCCTTAGTTATGACGTCATTCATTAGACATTTTGTCGTTAACTTACAAAAACCTGCTTATTTCGAAAACTACCTTACCGATCCGGATCCGGTTTTTTGCATCTGAAAGCCAGCACTCATGCGCGTCCAACTAGCCATAACCTGTCAAGAAGTGACAGCTAGTTCCTTAGTTATGACGTCATTCATACAGCACCTGTAACTGGACATTTTGTCGTCAACTAACAAAAACCTGCTTATCTCGAAAACTACCCAACCGATCCGGATCCGGTTTTTTGCATCTGAAAGCCAGCACTCATGCGCATCTAAAAAGCCATCAACTGTCAAGAAGTGACAGCTAGTTCCTTAGTTATGACGTCATTCATACAGAACCTGTAATTTGACATTTTGTCGTCAACTTACAAAAAGCTGCTTATTTCGAAAACTACCTTACCGATCCGGATCCGGTTTTTTGCATCTGAAAGCCAGCACTCATGTGCGTCCAAAAAGCCATAACCTGTTAAGAAGTGACAGCTAGTTCCTTAGTTATGACGTCATTCATACAGCACCTGTAACTGGACATTTTGTCGTCAACTAACAAAAACCTGCGTATCTCGAAAACTACCTAACCGATCCGGATCCGGTTTTTTGCATCTGAAAGCCAGCACTCATGCGCGTCCAAAAAGCCATCAACTGTCAAGAAGTGACAGCTAGTTCCTTATTTATGACGTCATTAATACAGCACCTGTAATTTGACATTTTGTCGTCAACTTACAAAACCTGCTTATTTCGAAAACTACCTTACCGATCCGGATCCGGTTTTTTGCATCTGAAAGCCAGCACTCATGTGCGTCCAAAAAGCCATCAACTGTCAAGAAGTGACAGCTAGTTCCTTAATTATGCCGGCATTCATACAGCACCTGTAATTTGACATGTTGTCGTCAACTTACAAAAACCTGCTTATTTCGAAAACTACCTTACCGATCCGGATCCGGTTTTTTGCATCTGAAAGCCAGCACTCATGCGCGTCCAACTAGCCATCAACTGTCAAGAAGTGACAGCTAGTTCATTAGTTATGACGTCATTCATACAGGACCTGTAATTTGACATTTTGTCGTTAACTTACAAAAACCTGCTTATTTCGAAAACTACCTTACCGATCCCGATCAGGTTTTTTGCATCTGAAAGCCAGCACTCATGCGCGTCCAACTAGACATCAACTGTCAAGAAGTGTCAGCTAGTTCCGTAGTTATGACGTCATTCATACAGGACCTGTAATTGGACATTTTGTCGACAACTTACAAAAACCTACGTATCTCGAAAACTACCTAACCGATCCGGATCCGGGTTTTGGCATCCGAAAGCCAGCACTCATGCGCGTCCAACAAGCCAACAACTGTCAAGAAGTGACAGCTGGTTCCTTAGTTATGACGTCATTCATACAGCACCTATAATTTGACATTTTGTCGTCAACTTACAAAAACCTGCTTATTTCGAAAACTACCTTACCGATCTGGATCCGGTTTTTTGCATCTGAAAGCCAGCACTCATGCGCGTCCAAAAAGCCATCAACTGTCAAGAAGTGACAGCTAGTTCCTTATTTATGACGTCATTAATACAGCACCTGTAATTTGACATTTTGTCATCAACTTACAAAAACCTGCTTATTACGAAAACTGCCTTACCGATCCGGATCCGGTTTTTTGCATCTGAAAGCCAGCACTCATGTGCGTCCAAAAAGCCATCAACTGTCAAGAAGTGACAGCTAGTTCCTTAGTTATGACGTCATTCATACAGGACCTGTAATTGGACATTTTGTCGACAACATACATAAACTTGCGTATCTCGAAAACTACCATACCGATCCTGATCCGGTTTTTTGCATCTGAATGCCAGCACTCATGCGCGTTCAAAAAGCCATCAACTGTCAAGAAGTGACAGCTAGTTCCTTATTTATGACCTCATTCATACAGCACCTGTAATTGGACATTTGTCGACATTTTACAAAAACCTGCGTATCTCGAAAACTACCTAACCGATCCGGATCCGGTTTTTTGCATCTTAAAGCCCGTACTCATCCGTGTCCAACAAGCCATCAACTGTCAAGAAGTGACAGCTAGCTCCTTAGTTATGACGTCATTCATACAGCACCTGTAACTGGACATTTTGTCGTCAACTTACAAAAACCTGCTTATTTCGAAAACTACCATACCGATCCGGATCCGGCTTTTGGCATCTGAAAGCCAGCACTCATGTGCGTCCAAAAAGCCATCAACTGTCAAGAAGTGACAGCTAGTTCCTTAGTTATGACGTCATTCATACAGCACCTGTAATTTGACATTTTGTCGTCAACTTACAAAAACCTGCTTATTTCGAAAACTACCTTACCGATCCGGATCCGGTTTTTTGCATCTGAAAGCCAGCAGTCATGCGCATCCAAAAAGCCATAAACTGATAAGAAGTGGCAGCTAGTTCCTTAGTTATGACGTCATTCATACAGCACCTGTAACTTGACATTTTGTCGTCAACTTACAAAAACCTGCTTATCTTGAAAACTACATTGCCGATCCGGATCCGGTTTTTTGCATCTGAAAGCCAGCACTCATGCGCGTCCAAAAAGCCATCAACTGTCAAGAAGTGACAGCTAGTTCCTTAGTTATGACGTCATTCATACAGCACCTGTAATTTGACATTTTGTCGTCAACTTACAAAAACCTGCTTATTTCGAAAACTACCTTACGGATCCGGATCCGGTTTATTGCATCTGAAAGCCAGTACTCATGCGCGTCCAAGAAGCCATCAACTGTCAAGAAGTGATAGCTAGTTCGTTATTTATGACGTCATTCATACAGGACCTGTAATTTGACAGTTTGACAGTTGATGACTTTTTGGACGCGCATGAGTGCTGGCTTTCAGATGCAAAAAACCGGATCCGGATCGGTAATGTAGTTTTCAAGATAAGCAGGTTTTTGTAAGTTGACGACAAAATGTCAAATTACAGGTGCTGTATGAATGACGTCATAACTAAGGAACTAGCTGTCACTTCTTGACAGTTTATGGCTTTTTGGATGCGCATGAGTGCTGACTTTCAGATGCAAAAAACCGGATCCGGATCAGTAAGGTAGTTTTCGAGATACGCAAGTTTTTGTATGTTGTCGACAAAATGTCAAATTACAGGTCCTGTATGAATGACGTCATAACTAAGGAACTAGCTATCACTTCTTGACAGTTGATGGCTTCTTGGACGCGCATGAGTACTGGCTTTCAGATGCAAAAAACCGGATCCGGATCGGTAATGTAGTTTTCAAGATAAGCAGGTTTTTGTAAGTTGACGACAAAATGTCAAATTACAGGTGCTGTATGAATGACGTCATAACTAAGGAATTAGCTGTCACTTCTTGACAGTTGAAGGCTTTTTGGACGCACATGAGTGCTGGCTTTCAGATGCAAAAAACCGGATCCGGATCGGTAAGGTAGTTTTCGAAATAAGCAGGTTTTTGTAAGTTAACGACAAAATGTCAAATGAATGACGTCATAACTAAGGAACTAGCTGTCACTTCTTGACAGTTGATGGCTTTTTGGACGCACATGTGTGCTGGCTTTCAGATGCAAAAAACCGGATCCGGATCGGTAAGGTAGTTTTCGAAATAAGCAGGTTTTTGTAAGTTGACGACAAAATGTCAAATTACAGGTGCTGTATGAATGACGTCATAACTAAGGAACTAGCTATCACTTCTTGACAGTTGATGGCTTCTTGGACGCGCATGAGTACTGGCTTTCAGATGCAAAAAACCGGATCCGGATCCGTAAGGTAGTTTGCGAAATAAGCAGGTTTTTGTAAGTTGACGACAAAATGTCAAATTACAGGTGCTGTATGAATGACGTCATAACTAAGGAACTAGCTGTCACTTCTTGACAGTTGATGACTTTTTGGACGCGCATGAGTGCTGGCTTTCAGATGCAAAAAACCGGATCCGGATCGGTAATGTAGTTTTCAAGATAAGCAGGTTTTTGTAAGTTGACGACAAAAGGTCAAATTACAGGTGCTGTATGAATGACGTCATAACTAAGGAACTAGCTGTCACTTCTTGACAGTTGATGACTTTTTGGACGCGCATGAGTGCTGGCTTTCAGATGCAAAAAACCGGATCCGGATCGGTAATGTAGTTTTCAAGATAAGCAGGTTTTTGTAAGTTGACGACAAAATGTCAAATTACAGGTGCTGTATGAAAGACGTCATAACTAAGGAATTAGCTGTCACTTCTTGACAGTTGAAGGCTTTTTGGACGCACATGAGTGCTGGCTTTCAGATGCAAAAAACCGGATCCGGATCGGTAAGGTAGTTTTCGAAATAAGCAGGTTTTTGTAAGTTGACGACAAAATGTCAAATTACAGGTGCTGTATGAATGACGTCATAACTAAGGAACCAGCTGTCACTTCTTGACAGTTGATGGCTTTTTGGACGCACATGAGTGCTGGCTTTCAGATGCAAAAAACCGGATCCGGATCGGTAAGGTAGTTTTCGAAATAAGCAGGTTTTGTAAGTTGACGACAACATGTCAAATTACAGGTGCTGTATGAATGCCGGCATAATTAAGGAACTAGCTGTCACTTCTTGACAGCTGATGGCTTTTTGGACGCACATGAGTGCTGGCTTTCAGATGCAAAAAACCGGATCCGGATCGGTAAGGTAGTTTTCGAAATAAGCAGGTTTTGTAAGTTGACGACAAAATGTCAAATTACAGGTGCTGTATGAATGACGTCATAAATAAGGAACTAGCTGTCACTTCTTGACAGTTTATGGCTTTTTGGATGCGCATGAGTGCTGACTTTCAGATGCAAAAAACCGGATCCGGATCGGTTAGGTAGTTTTCGAGATACGCAAGTTTTTGTGTTGTCGACAAAATGTCAAATTACAGGTCCTGTATGAATGACGTCATAACTAAGGAACTAGCTATCACTTCTTGACAGTTGATGGCTTGTTGGACGCGCATGAGTACTGGCTTTCAGATGCAAAAAACCGGATCCGGATCCGTAAGGTAGTTTTCGAAATAAGCAGGTTTTTGTAAGTTGACGACAACATGTCAAATTACAGGTGCTGTATGAATGCCGGCATAATTAAGGAACTAGCTGTCACTTCTTGACAGCTGATGGCTTTTTGGACGCACATGAGTGCTGGCTTTCAGATGCAAAAAACCGGATCCGGATCGGTAAGGTAGTTTTCGAAATAAGCAGGTTTTTGTAAGTTGACGACAAAATGTCAAATTACAGGTCCTGTATGAATGCCGGCATAATTAAGGAACTAGCTGTCACTTCTTGACAGCTGATGGCTTTTTGGACGCACATGAGTGCTGGCTTTCAGATGCAAAAAACCGGATCCGGATCGGTAAGGTAGTTTTCGAAATAAGCAGGTTTTGTAAGTTGACGACAACATGTCAAATTACAGGTGCTGTATGAATGCCGGCATAATTAAGGAACTAGCTGTCACTTCTTGACAGCTGATGGCTTTTTGGACGCACATGAGTGCTGGCTTTCAGATGCAAAAAACCGGATCCGGATCGGTAAGGTAGTTTTCGAAATAAGCAGGTTTTGTAAGTTGACGACAAAATGTCAAATTACAGGTGCTGTATGAATGACGTCATAAATAAGGAACTAGCTGTCACTTCTTGACAGTTTATGGCTTTTTGGATGCGCATGAGTGCTGACTTTCAGATGCAAAAAACCGGATCCGGATCAGTAGGGTCGTTTTCGAGATACGCAAGTTTTTGTATGTTGTCGACAAAATGTCAAATTACAGGTCCTGTATGAATGACGTCATAACTAAGGAACTAGCTGTCACTTCTTGACAGTTGACGGCTTTTTGGACGCACATGAGTGCTGGCTTTCAGATGCAAAAAACCGGATCCGGATCGGTAAGGCAGTTTTCGTAATAAGCAGGTTTTTGTAAGTTGATGACAAAATGTCAAATTACAGGTGCTGTATTAATGACGTCATAAATAAGGAACTAGCTGTCACTTCTTGACAGTTGATGGCTTTTTGGACGCGCATGAGTGCTGGCTTTCAGATGCAAAAAACCGGATCCAGATCGGTAAGGTAGTTTTCGAAATAAGCAGGTTTTTGTAAGTTGACGACAAAATGTCAAATTATAGGTGCTGTATGAATGACGTCATAACTAAGGAACCAGCTGTCACTTCTTGACAGTTGTTGGCTTGTTGGACGCGCATGAGTGCTGGCTTTCGGATGCCAAAACCCGGATCCGGATCGGTTAGGTAGTTTTCGAGATACGTAGGTTTTTGTAAGTTGTCGACAAAATGTCCAATTACAGGTCCTGTATGAATGACGTCATAACTACGGAACTAGCTGACACTTCTTGACAGTTGATGTCTAGTTGGACGCGCATGAGTGCTGGCTTTCAGATGCAAAAAACCTGATCGGGATCGGTAAGGTAGTTTTCGAAATAAGCAGGTTTTTGTAAGTTAACGACAAAATGTCAAATTACAGGTCCTGTATGAATGACGTCATAACTAATGAACTAGCTGTCACTTCTTGACAGTTGATGGCTAGTTGGACGCGCATGAGTGCTGGCTTTCAGATGCAAAAAACCGGATCCGGATCGGTAAGGTAGTTTTCGAAATAAGCAGGTTTTTGTAAGTTGACGACAAAATGTCAAATTACAGGTGCTGTATGAATGACGTCATAACTAAGGAACTAGCTGTCACTTCTTGACAGTTTATGGCTTTTTGGATGCGCATGAGTGCTGACTTTCAGATGCAAAAAACCGGATCCGGATCAGTAAGGTAGTTTTCGAGATACGCAAGTTTTTGTATGTTGTCGACAAAATGTCAAATTACAGGTCCTGTATGAATGACGTCAAAACTAAGGAACTAGCTATCACTTCTTGACAGTTGATGGCTTCTTGGACGCGCATGAGTACTGGCTTTCAGATGCAAAAAACCGGATCCGGATCCGTAAGGTAGTTTTCGAAATAAGCAGGTTTTTGTAAGTTGACGACAAAATGTCAAATTACAGGTGCTGTATGAATGACGTCATAACTAAGGAACTAGCTGTCACTTCTTGACAGTTGATGACTTTTTGGACGCGCATGAGTGCTGGCTTTCAGATGCAAAAAACCGGATCCGGATCGGTAATGTAGTTTTCAAGATAAGCAGGTTTTTGTAAGTTGACGACAAAATGTCAAATTACAGGTGCTGTATGAATGACGTCATAACTAAGGAACTAGCTGTCACTTCTTGACAGTTTATGGCTTTTTGGATGCGCATGAGTGCTGACTTTCAGATGCAAAAAACCGGATCCGGATCGGTAAGGTAGTTTTCGAGATACTCAAGTTTTTGTATGTTGTCGACAAAATGTCCAATTACAGGTCCTGTATGAATGACGTCATAACTAAGGAATTAGCTATCACTTCTTGACTGTTGATGGCTTGTTGGACGCGCATGAGTACTGGCTTTCAGATGCAAAAAACCGGATCCGGATCCGTAAGGTAATTTTCGAAATAAGCAGGTTTTTGTAAGTTAACGACAAAATGTCAAATTACAGCTGCTGTATGAATGACGTCATAACTAAGGAACTAGCTGTCACTTCTTGACAGTTGATGGCTTTTTGGACGCGCATGAGTGCTGGCTTTCAGATGCAAAAAACCGGATCCGGATCGGCAATGTAATTTTCAAGATAAGCAGCTTTTTGTAAGTTGACGACAAAATGTCCAGTTACAGGTGCTGTATAAATGACGTCATAACTAAGGAACTAGCTGTCACTTCTTGACAGTTTATGGCTTTTTGGACGCGCATGAGTGAACTGTCAAGAAGTGACAGCTAGTTCCTTAGTTATGACGTCATTCATTAGACATTTTGTCGTTAACTTACAAAAACCTGCTTATTTCGAAAACTACCTTACCGATCCGGATCCGGTTTTTTGCATCTGAAAGCCAGCACTCATGCGCGTCCAACTAGCCATAACCTGTCAAGAAGTGACAGCTAGTTCCTTAGTTATGACGTCATTCATACAGCACCTGTAACTGGACATTTTGTCGTCAACTAACAAAAACCTGCTTATCTCGAAAACTACCCAACCGATCCGGATCCGGTTTTTTGCATCTGAAAGCCAGCACTCATGCGCATCTAAAAAGCCATCAACTGTCAAGAAGTGACAGCTAGTTCCTTAGTTATGACGTCATTCATACAGAACCTGTAATTTGACATTTTGTCGTCAACTTACAAAAAGCTGCTTATTTCGAAAACTACCTTACCGATCCGGATCCGGTTTTTTGCATCTGAAAGCCAGCACTCATGTGCGTCCAAAAAGCCATAACCTGTTAAGAAGTGACAGCTAGTTCCTTAGTTATGACGTCATTCATACAGCACCTGTAACTGGACATTTTGTCGTCAACTAACAAAAACCTGCGTATCTCGAAAACTACCTAACCGATCCGGATCCGGTTTTTTGCATCTGAAAGCCAGCACTCATGCGCATCTAAAAAGCCATCAACTGTCAAGAAGTGACAGCTAGTTCCTTAATTATGACGTCATTCATACAGAACCTGTAATTTGACATTTTGTCGTCAACTTACAAAAAGCTGCATATTTCGAAAACTACCTTACCGATCCGGATCCGGTTTTTTGCATCTGAAAGCCAGCACTCATGCGCGTCCAAAAAGCCATCAACTGTCAAGAAGTGACAGCTAGTTCCTTATTTATGACGTCATTAATACAGCACCTGTAATTTGACATTTTGTCGTCAACTTACAAAACCTGCTTATTTCGAAAACTACCTTACCGATCCGGATCCGGTTTTTTGCATCTGAAAGCCAGCACTCATGTGCGTCCAAAAAGCCATCAACTGTCAAGAAGTGACAGCTAGTTCCTTAATTATGCCGGCATTCATACAGCACCTGTAATTTGACATGTTGTCGTCAACTTACAAAAACCTGCTTATTTCGAAAACTACCTTACGGATCCGGATCCGGTTTTTTGCATCTGAAAGCCAGTACTCATGCGCGTCCAACAAGCCATCAACTGTCAAGAAGTGATAGCTAGTTCCTTAGTTACGACGTCATTCATACAGGACCTGTAATTTGACATTTTGTCGACAACATACAAAAACTTGCGTATCTCGAAAACTACCTTACCGATCCGGATCCGGTTTTTTGCATCTGAAAGTCAGCACTCATGCGCATCCAAAAAGCCATAAACTGTCAAGAAGTGACAGCTAGTTCCTTAGTTATGACGTCATTCATACAGCACCTGTAATTTGACATTTTGTCGTCAACTTACATAAACCTGCTTATTTCGAAAATTACCTTACCGATCCGGATCCGGTTTTTGCATCTGAAAGCCAGCACTCGTGTGCGTCCAAAAAGCCATCAACTGTCAAGAAGTGACAGCTGGTTCCTTAGTTATGACGTCATTCATACAGCACCTGTAATTTGACATTTTGTCGTCAACTTACAAAAACCTGCTTATTTCGAAAACTACCTTACCGATCCGGATCCGGTTTTTTGCATCTGAAAGCCAGCACTCATGTGCGTCCAAAAAGCCATCAACTGTCAAGAAGTGCCAGCTAATTCCTTAGTTATGACGTCATTCATACAGCACCTGTAATTTGACATTTTGTCGTCAACTTACAAAAACCTGCTTATCTTGAAAACTACATTACCGATCCGGATCCGGTTTTTTGCATCTGAAAGCCAGCACTCATGCGCGTCCAAAAAGTCATCAACTGTCAAGAAGTGACAGCTAGTTCCTTAGTTATGACGTCATTCATACAGCACCTGTAATTTGACATTTTGTCGTCAACTTACAAAAACCTACTTATTTCGAAAACTACCTTACGGATCCGGATCCGGTTTTTTGCATCTGAAAGCCAGTACTCATGCGCGTCCAAGAAGCCATCAACTGTCAAGAAGTGAGAGCTAGTTCCTTAGTTATGACGTCATTCATACAGGACCTGTAATTTGACATTTTGTCGACAACATACAAAAACTTGCGTATCTCGAAAACTACCTTACTGATCCGGATCCGGTTTTTTGCATCTGAAAGTCAGCACTCATGCGCATCCAAAAAGCCATCAACTGTCAAGAAGTGACAGCTAGTTCCTTAGTTATGACGTCATTCATACAGCACCTGTAATTTGACATTTTGTCGTTAACTTACAAAAACCTGCTTATTTCGAAAACTACCTTACCGATCCGGATCCGGTTTTTTGCATCTGAAAGCCAGCACTCATGCGCGTCCAACTAGCCATCAACTGTCAAGAAGTGACAGCTAGTTCATTAGTTATGACGTCATTCATACAGGACCTGTAATTTGACATTTTGTCGTTAACTTACAAAAACCTGCTTATTTCGAAAACTACCTTACCGATCCCGATCAGGTTTTTTGCATCTGAAAGCCAGCACTCATGCGCGTCCAACTAGACATCAACTGTCAAGAAGTGTCAGCTAGTTCCGTAGTTATGACGTCATTCATACAGGACCTGTAATTGGACATTTTGTCGACAACTTACAAAAACCTACGTATCTCGAAAACTACCTAACCGATCCGGATCCGGGTTTTGGCATCCGAAAGCCAGCACTCATGCGCGTCCAACAAGCCAACAACTGTCAAGAAGTGACAGCTGGTTCCTTAGTTATGACGTCATTCATACAGCACCTATAATTTGACATTTTGTCGTCAACTTACAAAAACCTGCTTATTTCGAAAACTACCTTACCGATCTGGATCCGGTTTTATGCATCTGAAAGCCAGCACTCATGCGCGTCCAAAAAGCCATCAACTGTCAAGAAGTGACAGCTAGTTCCTTATTTATGACGTCATTAATACAGCACCTGTAATTTGACATTTTGTCATCAACTTACAAAAACCTGCTTATTACGAAAACTGCCTTACCGATCCGGATCCGGTTTTTTGCATCTGAAAGCCAGCACTCATGTGCGTCCAAAAAGCCATCAACTGTCAAGAAGTGACAGCTAGTTCCTTAGTTATGACGTCATTCATACAGGACCTGTAATTGGACATTTTGTCGACAACATACATAAACTTGCGTATCTCGAAAACTACCATACCGATCCTGATCCGGTTTTTTGCATCTGAATGCCAGCACTCATGCGCGTTCAAAAAGCCATCAACTGTCAAGAAGTGACAGCTAGTTCCTTATTTATGACCTCATTCATACAGCACCTGTAATTGGACATTTGTCGACATTTTACAAAAACCTGCGTATCTCGAAAACTACCTAACCGATCCGGATCCGGTTTTTTGCATCTTAAAGCCCGTACTCATCCGTGTCCAACAAGCCATCAACTGTCAAGAAGTGACAGCTAGCTCCTTAGTTATGACGTCATTCATACAGCACCTGTAACTGGACATTTTGTCGTCAACTTACAAAAACCTGCTTATTTCGAAAACTACCATACCGATCCGGATCCGGCTTTTGGCATCTGAAAGCCAGCACTCATGTGCGTCCAAAAAGCCATCAACTGTCAAGAAGTGACAGCTAGTTCCTTAGTTATGACGTCATTCATACAGCACCTGTAATTTGACATTTTGTCGTCAACTTACAAAAACCTGCTTATTTCGAAAACTACCTTACCGATCCGGATCCGGTTTTTTGCATCTGAAAGCCAGCAGTCATGCGCATCCAAAAAGCCATAAACTGATAAGAAGTGGCAGCTAGTTCCTTAGTTATGACGTCATTCATACAGCACCTGTAACTTGACATTTTGTCGTCAACTTACAAAAACCTGCTTATCTTGAAAACTACATTGCCGATCCGGATCCGGTTTTTTGCATCTGAAAGCCAGCACTCATGCGCGTCCAAGAAGCCATCAACTGTCAAGAAGTGATAGCTAGTTCCTTAGTTATGACGTCATTCATACAGGACCTGTAATTTGACATTTTGTCGACAACATACAAAAACTTGCGTATCTCGAAAACTACCTTACCGATCCGGATCCGGTTTTTTGCATCTGAAAGTCAGCACTCATGCGCATCCAAAAAGCCATAAACTGTCAAGAAGTGACAGCTAGTTCCTTAGTTATGACGTCATTCATACAGCACCTGTAATTTGACATTTTGTCGTCAACTTACAAAAACCTGCTTATTTCCAAAACTACCTTACCGATCCGGATCCGGTTTTTTGCATCTGAAAGCCAGCACTCATGTGCGTCCAAAAAGCCATCAACCTGGCTTTCAGATGCAAAAAACCGGATCCGGATCGGCAATGTAGTTTTCAAGATAAGCAGCTTTTTGTAAGTTGAAAACAAAATGTCCAGTTACAGGTGCTGTATGAATGACGTCATAACTAAGGAACTAGCTGTCACTTCTTGACAGTTTATAGCTTTTTGGATGCGCATGAGTGCTGGCTTTCAGATGAAAAAACCGGATCCGGATCGGTAAGGTAGTTTTCGAAATAAGCAGGTTTTTGTAAGTTGACGACAAAATGTCAAATTACAGGTTCTGTATGAATGACGTCATAACTAAGGAACTAGCTGTCACTTCTTGACAGTTGATGACTCTTTGGACGCGCATGAGTGCTGGCTTTCAGATGCAAAAAACCGGATCCGGATCGGTATTGTAGTTTTCAAGATAAGCAGGTTTTTGTATGTTGTCGACAAAATGTCAAATTACAGGTCCTGTATGAATGACGTCATAACTAAGGAACTAGCTATCACTTCTTGACAGTTGATGGCTTCTTGGACGCGCATGAGTACTGGCTTTCAGATGCAAAAAACCGGATCCGGATCCGTAAGGTAGTTTGCGACATAAGCAGGTTTTTGTAAGTTGACGACAAAATGTCAAATTACAGGTGCTGTATGAATGACGTCATAACTAAGGAACTAGCTGTCACTTCTTGACAGTTTATGGCTTTTTGGATGCGCATGAGTGCTGGCTTTCAGATGCAAAAAACCGGATCCGGATCGGTAAGGTAGTTTTCGAAATAAGCAGGTTTTTGTAAGTTGACGACAAAATGTCAAATTACAGGTGCTGTATGAATGACGTCATAACTAAGGAACTAGCTGTCACTTCTTGACAGTTTATGGCTTTTTGGATGCGCATGAGTGCTGACTTTCAGATGCAAAAAACCGGATCCGGATCAGTAAGGTAGTTTTCGAGATACGCAAGTTTTTGTATGTTGTCGACAAAATGTCAAATTACAGGTCCTGTATGAATGACGTCATAACTAAGGAACTAGCTATCACTTCTTGACAGTTGATGGCTTCTTGGACGCGCATGAGTACTGGCTTT
Source organism: Dioctria linearis (assembly GCA_963930735.1). Lineage (NCBI taxonomy): Eukaryota > Metazoa > Arthropoda > Insecta > Diptera > Asilidae > Dioctria > Dioctria linearis. Next base: position 26,509 of record CAWVNZ010000545.1, read on the forward strand.
CAGATGCAAAAAACCGGATCCGGATCGGTAATGTAGTTTTCAAGATAAGCAGGTTTTTGTAAGTTGACGACAAAATGTCAAATTACAGGTGCTGTATGAATGACGTCATAACTAAGGAATTAGCTGTCACTTCTTGACAGTTGAAGGCTTTTTGGACGCACATGAGTGCTGGCTTTCAGATGCAAAAAACCGGATCCGGATCGGTAAGGTAGTTTTCGAAATAAGCAGGTTTTTGTAAGTTAACGACAAAATGTCAAATGAATGACGTCATAACTAAGGAACTAGCTGTCACTTCTTGACAGTTGATGGCTTTTTGGACGCACATGTGTGCTGGCTTTCAGATGCAAAAAACCGGATCCGGATCGGTAAGGTAGTTTTCGAAATAAGCAGGTTTTTGTAAGTTGACGACAAAATGTCAAATTACAGGTGCTGTATGAATGACGTCATAACTAAGGAACTAGCTGTCACTTCTTGACAGTTTATGGCTTTTTGGATGCGCATGAGTGCTGACTTTCAGATGCAAAAAACCGGATCCGGATCGGTAATGTAGTTTTCAAGATAAGCAGGTTTTTGTAAGTTGACGACAAAATGTCAAATTACAGGTGCTGTATGAATGACGTCATAACTAAGGAACTAGCTGTCACTTCTTGACAGTTTATGGCTTTTTGGATGCGCATGAGTGCTGACTTTCAGATGCAAAAAACCGGATCCGGATCAGTAAGGTAGTTTTCGAGATACGCAAGTTTTTGTATGTTGTCGACAAAATGTCAAATTACAGGTCCTGTATGAATGACGTCATAACTAAGGAACTAGCTATCACTTCTTGACAGTTGATGGCTTCTTGGACGCGCATGAGTACTGGCTTTCAGATGCAAAAAACCGGATCCGGATCGGTAATGTAGTTTTCAAGATAAGCAGGTTTTTGTAAGTTGACGACAAAATGTCAAATTACGGGTGCTGTATGAATGACGTCATAACTAAGGAATTAGCTGTCACTTCTTGACAGTTGAAGGCTTTTTGGACGCACATGAGTGCTGGCTTTCAGATGCAAAAAACCGGATCCGGATCGGTAAGGTAGTTTTCGAAATAAGCAGGTTTTTGTAAGTTAACGACAAAATGTCAAATGAATGACGTCATAACTAAGGAACTAGCTGTCACTTCTTGACAGTTGATGGCTTTTTGGACGCACATGTGTGCTGGCTTTCAGATGCAAAAAACCGGATCCGGATCGGTAAGGTAGTTTTCGAAATAAGCAGGTTTTTGTAAGTTGACGACAAAATGTCAAATTACAGGTGCTGTATGAATGACGTCATAACTAAGGAACTAGCTGTCACTTCTTGACAGTTTATGGCTTTTTGGATGCGCATGAGTGCTGACTTTCAGATGCAAAAAACCGGATCCGGATCAGTAGGGTAGTTTTCGAGATACGCAAGTTTTTGTATGTTGTCGACAAAATGTCAAATTACAGGTCCTGTATGAATGACGTCATAACTAAGGAACTAGCTATCACTTCTTGACAGTTGATGGCTTTTTGGACGCGCATGAGTACTGGCTTTCAGATGCAAAAAACCGGATCCGGATCCGTAAGGTAGTTTGCGAAATAAGCAGGTTTTTGTAAGTTGACGACAAAATGTCAAATTACAGGTGCTGTATGAATGACGTCATAACTAAGGAACTAGCTGTCACTTCTTGACAGTTGATGACTTTTTGGACGCGCATGAGTGCTGGCTTTCAGATGCAAAAAACCGGATCCGGATCGGTAATGTAGTTTTCAAGATAAGCAGGTTTTTGTAAGTTGACGACAAAAGGTCAAATTACAGGTGCTGTATGAATGACGTCATAACTAAGGAACTAGCTGTCACTTCTTGACAGTTGATGACTTTTTGGACGCGCATGAGTGCTGGCTTTCAGATGCAAAAAACCGGATCCGGATCGGTAATGTAGTTTTCAAGATAAGCAGGTTTTTGTAAGTTGACGACAAAATGTCAAATTACAGGTGCTGTATGAATGACGTCATAACTAAGGAACCAGCTGTCACTTCTTGACAGTTGATGGCTTTTTGGACGCACATGAGTGCTGGCTTTCAGATGCAAAAAACCGGATCCGGATCGGTAAGGTAGTTTTCGAAATAAGCAGGTTTTGTAAGTTGACGACAACATGTCAAATTACAGGTGCTGTATGAATGCCGGCATAATTAAGGAACTAGCTGTCACTTCTTGACAGCTGATGGCTTTTTGGACGCACATGAGTGCTGGCTTTCAGATGCAAAAAACCGGATCCGGATCGGTAAGGTAGTTTTCGAAATAAGCAGGTTTTGTAAGTTGACGACAAAATGTCAAATTACAGGTGCTGTATGAATGACGTCATAAATAAGGAACTAGCTGTCACTTCTTGACAGTTTATGGCTTTTTGGATGCGCATGAGTGCTGACTTTCAGATGCAAAAAACCGGATCCGGATCGGTTAGGTAGTTTTCGAGATACGCAAGTTTTTGTGTTGTCGACAAAATGTCAAATTACAGGTCCTGTATGAATGACGTCATAACTAAGGAACTAGCTATCACTTCTTGACAGTTGATGGCTTGTTGGACGCGCATGAGTACTGGCTTTCAGATGCAAAAAACCGGATCCGGATCCGTAAGGTAGTTTTCGAAATAAGCAGGTTTTTGTAAGTTGACGACAACATGTCAAATTACAGGTGCTGTATGAATGCCGGCATAATTAAGGAACTAGCTGTCACTTCTTGACAGCTGATGGCTTTTTGGACGCACATGAGTGCTGGCTTTCAGATGCAAAAAACCGGATCCGGATCGGTAAGGTAGTTTTCGAAATAAGCAGGTTTTTGTAAGTTGACGACAAAATGTCAAATTACAGGTCCTGTATGAATGCCGGCATAATTAAGGAACTAGCTGTCACTTCTTGACAGCTGATGGCTTTTTGGACGCACATGAGTGCTGGCTTTCAGATGCAAAAAACCGGATCCGGATCGGTAAGGTAGTTTTCGAAATAAGCAGGTTTTGTAAGTTGACGACAACATGTCAAATTACAGGTGCTGTATGAATGCCGGCATAATTAAGGAACTAGCTGTCACTTCTTGACAGCTGATGGCTTTTTGGACGCACATGAGTGCTGGCTTTCAGATGCAAAAAACCGGATCCGGATCGGTAAGGTAGTTTTCGAAATAAGCAGGTTTTGTAAGTTGACGACAAAATGTCAAATTACAGGTGCTGTATGAATGACGTCATAAATAAGGAACTAGCTGTCACTTCTTGACAGTTTATGGCTTTTTGGATGCGCATGAGTGCTGACTTTCAGATGCAAAAAACCGGATCCGGATCAGTAGGGTAGTTTTCGAGATACGCAAGTTTTTGTATGTTGTCGACAAAATGTCAAATTACAGGTCCTGTATGAATGACGTCATAACTAAGGAACTAGCTGTCACTTCTTGACAGTTGATGGCTTTTTGGACGCACATGAGTGCTGGCTTTCAGATGCAAAAAACCGGATCCGGATCGGTAAGGCAGTTTTCGTAATAAGCAGGTTTTTGTAAGTTGATGACAAAATGTCAAATTACAGGTGCTGTATTAATGACGTCATAAATAAGGAACTAGCTGTCACTTCTTGACAGTTGATGGCTTTTTGGACGCGCATGAGTGCTGGCTTTCAGATGCAAAAAACCGGATCCAGATCGGTAAGGTAGTTTTCGAAATAAGCAGGTTTTTGTAAGTTGACGACAAAATGTCAAATTATAGGTGCTGTATGAATGACGTCATAACTAAGGAACCAGCTGTCACTTCTTGACAGTTGTTGGCTTGTTGGACGCGCATGAGTGCTGGCTTTCGGATGCCAAAACCCGGATCCGGATCGGTTAGGTAGTTTTCGAGATACGTAGGTTTTTGTAAGTTGTCGACAAAATGTCCAATTACAGGTCCTGTATGAATGACGTCATAACTACGGAACTAGCTGACACTTCTTGACAGTTGATGTCTAGTTGGACGCGCATGAGTGCTGGCTTTCAGATGCAAAAAACCTGATCGGGATCGGTAAGGTAGTTTTCGAAATAAGCAGGTTTTTGTAAGTTAACGACAAAATGTCAAATTACAGGTCCTGTATGAATGACGTCATAACTAATGAACTAGCTGTCACTTCTTGACAGTTGATGGCTAGTTGGACGCGCATGAGTGCTGGCTTTCAGATGCAAAAAACCGGATCCGGATCGGTAAGGTAGTTTTCGAAATAAGCAGGTTTTTGTAAGTTGACGACAAAATGTCAAATTACAGGTGCTGTATGAATGACGTCATAACTAAGGAACTAGCTGTCACTTCTTGACAGTTTATGGCTTTTTGGATGCGCATGAGTGCTGACTTTCAGATGCAAAAAACCGGATCCGGATCAGTAAGGTAGTTTTCGAGATACGCAAGTTTTTGTATGTTGTCGACAAAATGTCAAATTACAGGTCCTGTATGAATGGCGTCAAAACTAAGGAACTAGCTATCACTTCTTGACAGTTGATGGCTTCTTGGACGCGCATGAGTACTGGCTTTCAGATGCAAAAAACCGGATCCGGATCCGTAAGGTAGTTTTCGAAATAAGCAGGTTTTTGTAAGTTGACGACAAAATGTCAAATTACAGGTGCTGTATGAATGACGTCATAACTAAGGAACTAGCTGTCACTTCTTGACAGTTGATGACTTTTTGGACGCGCATGAGTGCTGGCTTTCAGATGCAAAAAACCGGATCCGGATCGGTAATGTAGTTTTCAAGATAAGCAGGTTTTTGTAAGTTGACGACAAAATGTCAAATTACAGGTGCTGTATGAATGACGTCATAACTAAGGAACTAGCTGTCACTTCTTGACAGTTTATGGCTTTTTGGATGCGCATGAGTGCTGACTTTCAGATGCAAAAAACCGGATCCGGATCGGTAAGGTAGTTTTCGAGATACTCAAGTTTTTGTATGTTGTCGACAAAATGTCCAATTACAGGTCCTGTATGAATGACGTCATAACTAAGGAATTAGCTATCACTTCTTGACTGTTGATGGCTTGTTGGACGCGCATGAGTACTGGCTTTCAGATGCAAAAAACCGGATCCGGATCCGTAATGTAATTTTCGAAATAAGCAGGTTTTTGTAAGTTAACGACAAAATGTCAAATTACAGCTGCTGTATGAATGACGTCATAACTAAGGAACTAGCTGTCACTTCTTGACAGTTGATGGCTTTTTGGACGCGCATGAGTGCTGGCTTTCAGATGCAAAAAACCGGATCCGGATCGGCAATGTAATTTTCAAGATAAGCAGCTTTTTGTAAGTTGACGACAAAATGTCCAGTTACAGGTGCTGTATAAATGACGTCATAACTAAGGAACTAGCTGTCACTTCTTGACAGTTTATGGCTTTTTGGACGCGCATGAGTGAACTGTCAAGAAGTGACAGCTAGTTCCTTAGTTATGACGTCATTCATTAGACATTTTGTCGTTAACTTACAAAAACCTGCTTATTTCGAAAACTACCTTACCGATCCGGATCCGGTTTTTTGCATCTGAAAGCCAGCACTCATGCGCGTCCAACTAGCCATAACCTGTCAAGAAGTGACAGCTAGTTCCTTAGTTATGACGTCATTCATACAGCACCTGTAACTGGACATTTTGTCGTCAACTAACAAAAACCTGCTTATCTCGAAAACTACCCAACCGATCCGGATCCGGTTTTTTGCATCTGAAAGCCAGCACTCATGCGCATCTAAAAAGCCATCAACTGTCAAGAAGTGACAGCTAGTTCCTTAGTTATGACGTCATTCATACAGAACCTGTAATTTGACATTTTGTCGTCAACTTACAAAAAGCTGCTTATTTCGAAAACTACCTTACCGATCCGGATCCGGTTTTTTGCATCTGAAAGCCAGCACTCATGTGCGTCCAAAAAGCCATAACCTGTTAAGAAGTGACAGCTAGTTCCTTAGTTATGACGTCATTCATACAGCACCTGTAACTGGACATTTTGTCGTCAACTAACAAAAACCTGCGTATCTCGAAAACTACCTAACCGATCCGGATCCGGTTTTTTGCATCTGAAAGCCAGCACTCATGCGCATCTAAAAAGCCATCAACTGTCAAGAAGTGACAGCTAGTTCCTTAATTATGACGTCATTCATACAGTACCTGTAATTTGACATTTTGTCGTCAACTTACAAAAAGCTGCATATTTCGAAAACTACCTTACCGATCCGGATCCGGTTTTTTGCATCTGAAAGCCAGCACTCATGCGCGTCCAAAAAGCCATCAACTGTCAAGAAGTGACAGCTAGTTCCTTATTTATGACGTCATTAATACAGCACCTGTAATTTGACATTTTGTCGTCAACTTACAAAACCTGCTTATTTCGAAAACTACCTTACCGATCCGGATCCGGTTTTTTGCATCTGAAAGCCAGCACTCATGTGCGTCCAAAAAGCCATCAACTGTCAAGAAGTGACAGCTAGTTCCTTAATTATGCCGGCATTCATACAGCACCTGTAATTTGACATGTTGTCGTCAACTTACAAAAACCTGCTTATTTCGAAAACTACCTTACGGATCCGGATCCGGTTTTTTGCATCTGAAAGCCAGTACTCATGCGCGTCCAACAAGCCATCAACTGTCAAGAAGTGATAGCTAGTTCCTTAGTTACGACGTCATTCATACAGGACCTGTAATTTGACATTTTGTCGACAACATACAAAAACTTGCGTATCTCGAAAACTACCTTACCGATCCGGATCCGGTTTTTTGCATCTGAAAGTCAGCACTCATGCGCATCCAAAAAGCCATAAACTGTCAAGAAGTGACAGCTAGTTCCTTAGTTATGACGTCATTCATACAGCACCTGTAATTTGACATTTTGTCGTCAACTTACATAAACCTGCTTATTTCGAAAACTACCTTACCGATCCGGATCCGGTTTTTGCATCTGAAAGCCAGCACTCGTGTGCGTCCAAAAAGCCATCAACTGTCAAGAAGTGACAGCTGGTTCCTTAGTTATGACGTCATTCATACAGCACCTGTAATTTGACATTTTGTCGTCAACTTACAAAAACCTGCTTATTTCGAAAACTACCTTACCGATCCGGATCCGGTTTTTTGCATCTGAAAGCCAGCACTCATGTGCGTCCAAAAAGCCATCAACTGTCAAGAAGTGCCAGCTAATTCCTTAGTTATGACGTCATTCATACAGCACCTGTAATTTGACATTTTGTCGTCAACTTACAAAAACCTGCTTATCTTGAAAACTACATTACCGATCCGGATCCGGTTTTTTGCATCTGAAAGCCAGCACTCATGCGCGTCCAAAAAGTCATCAACTGTCAAGAAGTGACAGCTAGTTCCTTAGTTATGACGTCATTCATACAGCACCTGTAATTTGACATTTTGTCGTCAACTTACAAAAACCTGCTTATTTCGAAAACTACCTTACGGATCCGGATCCGGTTTTTTGCATCTGAAAGCCAGTACTCATGCGCGTCCAAGAAGCCATCAACTGTCAAGAAGTGAGAGCTAGTTCCTTAGTTATGACGTCATTCATACAGGACCTGTAATTTGACATTTTGTCGACAACATACAAAAACTTGCGTATCTCGAAAACTACCTTACTGATCCGGATCCGGTTTTTTGCATCTGAAAGTCAGCACTCATGCGCATCCAAAAAGCCATCAACTGTCAAGAAGTGACAGCTAGTTCCTTAGTTATGACGTCATTCATACAGCACCTGTAATTTGACATTTTGTCGTTAACTTACAAAAACCTGCTTATTTCGAAAACTACCTTACCGATCCGGATCCGGTTTTTTGCATCTGAAAGCCAGCACTCATGCGCGTCCAACTAGCCATCAACTGTCAAGAAGTGACAGCTAGTTCATTAGTTATGACGTCATTCATACAGGACCTGTAATTTGACATTTTGTCGTTAACTTACAAAAACCTGCTTATTTCGAAAACTACCTTACCGATCCCGATCAGGTTTTTTGCATCTGAAAGCCAGCACTCATGCGCGTCCAACTAGACATCAACTGTCAAGAAGTGTCAGCTAGTTCCGTAGTTATGACGTCATTCATACAGGACCTGTAATTGGACATTTTGTCGACAACTTACAAAAACCTACGTATCTCGAAAACTACCTAACCGATCCGGATCCGGGTTTTGGCATCCGAAAGCCAGCACTCATGCGCGTCCAACAAGCCAACAACTGTCAAGAAGTGACAGCTGGTTCCTTAGTTATGACGTCATTCATACAGCACCTATAATTTGACATTTTGTCGTCAACTTACAAAAACCTGCTTATTTCGAAAACTACCTTACCGATCTGGATCCGGTTTTTTGCATCTGAAAGCCAGCACTCATGCGCGTCCAAAAAGCCATCAACTGTCAAGAAGTGACAGCTAGTTCCTTATTTATGACGTCATTAATACAGCACCTGTAATTTGACATTTTGTCATCAACTTACAAAAACCTGCTTATTACGAAAACTGCCTTACCGATCCGGATCCGGTTTTTTGCATCTGAAAGCCAGCACTCATGTGCGTCCAAAAAGCCATCAACTGTCAAGAAGTGACAGCTAGTTCCTTAGTTATGACGTCATTCATACAGGACCTGTAATTGGACATTTTGTCGACAACATACATAAACTTGCGTATCTCGAAAACTACCATACCGATCCTGATCCGGTTTTTTGCATCTGAATGCCAGCACTCATGCGCGTTCAAAAAGCCATCAACTGTCAAGAAGTGACAGCTAGTTCCTTATTTATGACCTCATTCATACAGCACCTGTAATTGGACATTTGTCGACATTTTACAAAAACCTGCGTATCTCGAAAACTACCTAACCGATCCGGATCCGGTTTTTTGCATCTTAAAGCCCGTACTCATCCGTGTCCAACAAGCCATCAACTGTCAAGAAGTGACAGCTAGCTCCTTAGTTATGACGTCATTCATACAGCACCTGTAACTGGACATTTTGTCGTCAACTTACAAAAACCTGCTTATTTCGAAAACTACCATACCGATCCGGATCCGGCTTTTGGCATCTGAAAGCCAGCACTCATGTGCGTCCAAAAAGCCATCAACTGTCAAGAAGTGACAGCTAGTTCCTTAGTTATGACGTCATTCATACAGCACCTGTAATTTGACATTTTGTCGTCAACTTACAAAAACCTGCTTATTTCGAAAACTACCTTACCGATCCGGATCCGGTTTTTTGCATCTGAAAGCCAGCAGTCATGCGCATCCAAAAAGCCATAAACTGATAAGAAGTGGCAGCTAGTTCCTTAGTTATGACGTCATTCATACAGCACCTGTAACTTGACATTTTGTCGTCAACTTACAAAAACCTGCTTATCTTGAAAACTACATTGCCGATCCGGATCCGGTTTTTTGCATCTGAAAGCCAGCACTCATGCGCGTCCAAAAAGCCATCAACTGTCAAGAAGTGACAGCTAGTTCCTTAGTTATGACGTCATTCATACAGCACCTGTAATTTGACATTTTGTCGTCAACTTACAAAAACCTGCTTATTTCGAAAACTACCTTACGGATCCGGATCCGGTTTATTGCATCTGAAAGCCAGTACTCATGCGCGTCCAAGAAGCCATCAACTGTCAAGAAGTGATAGCTAGTTCGTTATTTATGACGTCATTCATACAGGACCTGTAATTTGACATTTTGTCGACACCATACAAAAACCTGCGTATCTCGAAAACTACCTTACCGATCCGGATCCGGTTTTTTGCATCTGAAAGCCAGCACTCATGCGCGTCCAAAAAGCCATCAACTGTCAAGAAGTGATAGCTAGTTCCTTAGTTAAGTCGTCATTCATACAGCACCTGTAACTGGACATTTTGTCGACAACTTACAAAAACCTGCTTATCTAGAAAACTACATTGCCGATCCGGATCCGGTTTTTTGCATCTGAAAGCCAGCACTCATGCGCGTCCAACTAGCCATCAACTGTCAAGAAGTGACAGCTAGTTCATTAGTTATGACGTCATTCATACAGGACCTGTAATTTGACATTTTGTCGTTAACTTACAAAAACCTGCTTATTTCGAAAACTACCTTACCGATCCCGATCAGGTTTTTTGCATCTGAAAGCCAGCACTCATGCGCGTCCAACTAGACATCAACTGTCAAGAAGTGTCAGCTAGTTCCGTAGTTATGACGTCATTCATACAGGACCTGTAATTGGACATTTTGTCGACAACTTACAAAAACCTACGTATCTCGAAAACTACCTAACCGATCCGGATCCGGGTTTTGGCATCCGAAAGCCAGCACTCATGCGCGTCCAACAAGCCAACAACTGTCAAGAAGTGACAGCTGGTTCCTTAGTTATGACGTCATTCATACAGCACCTATAATTTGACATTTTGTCGTCAACTTACAAAAACCTGCTTATTTCGAAAACTACCTTACCGATCTGGATCCGGTTTTTTGCATCTGAAAGCCAGCACTCATGCGCGTCCAAAAAGCCATCAACTGTCAAGAAGTGACAGCTAGTTCCTTATTTATGACGTCATTAATACAGCACCTGTAATTTGACATTTTGTCATCAACTTACAAAAACCTGCTTATTACGAAAACTGCCTTACCGATCCGGATCCGGTTTTTTGCATCTGAAAGCCAGCACTCATGTGCGTCCAAAAAGCCATCAACTGTCAAGAAGTGACAGCTAGTTCCTTAGTTATGACGTCATTCATACAGGACCTGTAATTGGACATTTTGTCGACAACATACATAAACTTGCGTATCTCGAAAACTACCATACCGATCCTGATCCGGTTTTTTGCATCTGAATGCCAGCACTCATGCGCGTTCAAAAAGCCATCAACTGTCAAGAAGTGACAGCTAGTTCCTTATTTATGACCTCATTCATACAGCACCTGTAACTTGACATTTTGTCGTCAACTTACAAAAACCTGCTTATCTTGAAAACTACATTGCCGATCCGGATCCGGTTTTTTGCATCTGAAAGCCAGCACTCATGCGCGTCCAAAAAGCCATCAACTGTCAAGAAGTGACAGCTAGTTCCTTAGTTATGACGTCATTCATACAGCACCTGTAATTTGACATTTTGTCGTCAACTTACAAAAACCTGCTTATTTCGAAAACTACCTTACGGATCCGGATCCGGTTTATTGCATCTGAAAGCCAGTACTCATGCGCGTCCAAGAAGCCATCAACTGTCAAGAAGTGATAGCTAGTTCGTTATTTATGACGTCATTCATACAGGACCTGTAATTTGACATTTTGTCGACACCATACAAAAACCTGCGTATCTCGAAAACTACCTTACCGATCCGGATCCGGTTTTTTGCATCTGAAAGCCAGCACTCATGCGCGTCCAAAAAGCCATCAACTGTCAAGAAGTGATAGCTAGTTCCTTAGTTAAGTCGTCATTCATACAGCACCTGTAACTGGACATTTTGTCGACAACTTACAAAAACCTGCTTATCTAGAAAACTACATTGCCGATCCGGATCCGGTTTTTTGCATCTGAAAGCCAGCACTCATGCGCGTCCAAGAAGCCATCAACTGTCAAGAAGTGATAGCTAGTTCCTTAGTTATGACGTCATTCATACAGGACCTGTAATTTGACATTTTGTCGACAACATACAAAAACTTGCGTATCTCGAAAACTACCTTACCGATCCGGATCCGGTTTTTTGCATCTGAAAGTCAGCACTCATGCGCATCCAAAAAGCCATAAACTGTCAAGAAGTGACAGCTAGTTCCTTAGTTATGACGTCATTCATACAGCACCTGTAATTTGACATTTTGTCGTCAACTTACAAAAACCTGCTTATTTCCAAAACTACCTTACCGATCCGGATCCGGTTTTTTGCATCTGAAAGCCAGCACTCATGTGCGTCCAAAAAGCCATCAACCTGGCTTTCAGATGCAAAAAACCGGATCCGGATCGGCAATGTAGTTTTCAAGATAAGCAGCTTTTTGTAAGTTGAAAACAAAATGTCCAGTTACAGGTGCTGTATGAATGACGTCATAACTAAGGAACTAGCTGTCACTTCTTGACAGTTTATAGCTTTTTGGATGCGCATGAGTGCTGGCTTTCAGATGCAAAAAACCGGATCCGGATCGGTAAGGTAGTTTTCGAAATAAGCAGGTTTTTGTAAGTTGACGACAAAATGTCAAATTACAGGTTCTGTATGAATGACGTCATAACTAAGGAACTAGCTGTCACTTCTTGACAGTTGATGACTTTTTGGACGCGCATGAGTGCTGGCTTTCAGATGCAAAAAACCGGATCCGGATCGGTATTGTAGTTTTCAAGATAAGCAGGTTTTTGTATGTTGTCGACAAAATGTCAAATTACAGGTCCTGTATGAATGACGTCATAACTAAGGAACTAGCTATCACTTCTTGACAGTTGATGGCTTCTTGGACGCGCATGAGTACTGGCTTTCAGATGCAAAAAACCGGATCCGGATCCGTAAGGTAGTTTGCGACATAAGCAGGTTTTTGTAAGTTGACGACAAAATGTCAAATTACAGGTGCTGTATGAATGACGTCATAACTAAGGAACTAGCTGTCACTTCTTGACAGTTTATGGCTTTTTGGATGCGCATGAGTGCTGGCTTTCAGATGCAAAAAACCGGATCCGGATCGGTAAGGTAGTTTTCGAAATAAGCAGGTTTTTGTAAGTTGACGACAAAATGTCAAATTACAGGTGCTGTATGAATGACGTCATAACTAAGGAACTAGCTGTCACTTCTTGACAGTTTATGGCTTTTTGGATGCGCATGAGTGCTGACTTTCAGATGCAAAAAACCGGATCCGGATCAGTAAGGTAGTTTTCGAGATACGCAAGTTTTTGTATGTTGTCGACAAAATGTCAAATTACAGGTCCTGTATGAATGACGTCATAACTAAGGAACTAGCTATCACTTCTTGACAGTTGATGGCTTCTTGGACGCGCATGAGTACTGGCTTTCAGATGCAAAAAACCGGATCCGGATCGGTAATGTAGTTTTCAAGATAAGCAGGTTTTTGTAAGTTGACGACAAAATGTCAAATTACAGGTGCTGTATGAATGACGTCATAACTAAGGAATTAGCTGTCACTTCTTGACAGTTGAAGGCTTTTTGGACGCACATGAGTGCTGGCTTTCAGATGCAAAAAACCGGATCCGGATCGGTAAGGTAGTTTTCGAAATAAGCAGGTTTTTGTAAGTTAACGACAAAATGTCAAATGAATGACGTCATAACTAAGGAACTAGCTGTCACTTCTTGACAGTTGATGGCTTTTTGGACGCACATGTGTGCTGGCTTTCAGATGCAAAAAACCGGATCCGGATCGGTAAGGTAGTTTTCGAAATAAGCAGGTTTTTGTAAGTTGACGACAAAATGTCAAATTACAGGTGCTGTATGAATGACGTCATAACTAAGGAACTAGCTGTCACTTCTTGACAGTTTATGGCTTTTTGGATGCGCATGAGTGCTGACTTTCAGATGCAAAAAACCGGATCCGGATCAGTAGGGTAGTTTTCGAGATACGCAAGTTTTTGTATGTTGTCGACAAAATGTCAAATTACAGGTCCTGTATGAATGACGTCATAACTAAGGAACTAGCTATCACTTCTTGACAGTTGATGGCTTCTTGGACGCGCATGAGTACTGGCTTTCAGATGCAAAAAACCGGATCCGGATCCGTAAGGTAGTTTGCGAAATAAGCAGGTTTTTGTAAGTTGACGACAAAATGTCAAATTACAGGTGCTGTATGAATGACGTCATAACTAAGGAACTAGCTGTCACTTCTTGACAGTTGATGACTTTTTGGACGCGCATGAGTGCTGGCTTTCAGATGCAAAAAACCGGATCCGGATCGGTAATGTAGTTTTCAAGATAAGCAGGTTTTTGTAAGTTGACGACAAAAGGTCAAATTACAGGTGCTGTATGAATGACGTCATAACTAAGGAACTAGCTGTCACTTCTTGACAGTTGATGACTTTTTGGACGCGCATGAGTGCTGGCTTTCAGATGCAATAAACCGGATCCGGATTGGTAATGTAGTTTTCAAGATAAGCAGGTTTTTGTAAGTTGACGACAAAATGTCAAATTACAGGTGCTGTATGAATGACGTCATAACTAAGGAATTAGCTGTCACTTCTTGACAGTTGAAGGCTTTTTGGACGCACATGAGTGCTGGCTTTCAGATGCAAAAAACCGGATCCGGATCGGTAAGGTAGTTTTCGAAATAAGCAGGTTTTTGTAAGTTGACGACAAAATGTCAAATTACAGGTGCTGTATGAATGACGTCATAACTAAGGAACCAGCTGTCACTTCTTGACAGTTGATGGCTTTTTGGACGCACATGAGTGCTGGCTTTCAGATGCAAAAAACCGGATCCGGATCGGTAAGGTAGTTTTCGAAATAAGCAGGTTTTTGTAAGTTGACGACAAAATGTCAAATTACAGGTGCTGTATGAATGACGTCATAACTAAGGAACTAGCTGTCACTTCTTGACAGTTTATGGCTTTTTGGATGCGCATGAGTGCTGACTTTCAGATGCAAAAAACCGGATCCGGATCGGTTAGGTAGTTTTCGAGATACGCAAGTTTTTGTGTTGTCGACAAAATGTCAAATTACAGGTGCTGTATGAATGACAATGTCATTCATACAGCACCTGTAATTTGACATTTTGTCGTTAACTTACAAAAACCTGCTTATTTCGAAAACTACCTTACCGATCCGGATCCGGTTTTTTGCATCTGAAAGCCAGTACTCATGCGCGTCCAACAAGCCATCAACAGTCAAGAAGTGATAGCTAGTTCCTTAGTTATGACGTCATTCATACAGGACCTGTAATTGGACATTTTGTCGACAACATACAAAAACTTGAGTATCTCGAAAACTACCTTACCGATCCGGATCCGGTTTTTTGCATCTGAAAGTCAGCACTCATGCGCATCCAAAAAGCCATAAACTGTCAAGAAGTGACAGCTAGTTCCTTAGTTATGACGTCATTTATACAGCACCTGTAACTGGACATTTTGTCGTCAACTTACAAAAAGCTGCTTATCTTGAAAATTACATTGCCGATCCGGATCCGGTTTTTTGCATCTGAAAGCCAGCACTCATGCGCGTCCAAAAAGCCATCAACTGTCAAGAAGTGACAGCTAGTTCCGTAGTTATGACGTCATTCATACAGGACCTGTAATTGGACATTTTGTCGACAACTTACAAAAACCTGCTTATTTCGAAAACTACCTTACCGATCCGGATCCGGTTTTTTGCATCTGCAAGCCAGCACTCATGCGCGTCCAACAAGCCAACAACTGTCAAGAAGTGACAGCTGGTTCCTTAGTTATGACGTCATTCATACAGCACCTATAATTTGACATTTTGTCGTCAACTTACAAAAACCTGCTTATTTCGAAAACTACCTTACCGATCCGGATCCGGTTTTTTGCATCTGAAAGCCAGCACTCATGTGCGTCCAAAAAGCCATCAACTGTCAAGAAGTGACAGCTAGCTCCTTAGTTATGACGTCATTCATACAGCACCTGTAACTGGACATTTTGTCGACAACATACAAAAAACCTGCGTATCTCGAAACCTACCTTACCGATCCGGATCCGGATTTTGGATCTGAAAGCCAGCACTCATGCGCGTCCAAAAAACCATCAACTGTCAAGAAGTGATAGCTAGTTCCTTATTTATGACGTCATTAATACAGCACCTGTAATTTGACATTTTGTCATCAACTTACAAAAACCTGCTTATTTCGAAAACTACCTTACCGATCCGGATCCGGTTTTTTGCATCTGAAAGCCAGCACTCATGTGCGTCCAAAAAGCCATCAACTGTCAAGAAGTGACAGCTAGTTCCTTAGTTATGACGTCATTCATACAGCACCTGTAATTGGACATTTGTCGACATTTTACAAAAACCTGCGTATCTCGAAAACTACCTAACCGATCCGGATCCGGTTTTTTGCATCTTAAAGCCCGTACTCATGCGCGTCCAACAAGCCATCAACTGTCAAGAAGTGACAGCTAGTTCCTTAGTTATGACGTCATTAATACAGCACCTGTAATTTGACATTTTGTCATCAACTTACAAAAACCTGCTTATTTCGAAAACTACCTTACCGATCCGGATCCGGTTTTTTGCATCTGAAAGCCAGCACTCATGTGCGTCCAAAAAGCCATCCACTGTCAAGAAGTGACAGCTAGTTCCTTAGTTATGACGTCATTCATACAGCACCTGTAATTGGACATTTGTCGACATTTTACAAAAACCTGCTTATTTCGAAAACTACCTTACCGATCCGGATCCGGTTTTTGGCATCTGAAAGCCAGCACTCATGTGCGTCCAACAAGCCAACAACTGTCAAGAAGTGACAGCTGGTTTTAGTTATGACGTCATTCATACAGCACCTATAATTTGACATTTTGTCGTCAACTTACAAAAACCTGCTTATTTCGAAAACTACCTTACCGATCCGGATCCGGTTTTTTGCATCTGAAAGCCAGCACTCATGTGCGTCCAAAAAGCCATCAACTGTCAAGAAGTGACAGCTAGCTCCTTAGTTATGACGTCATTCATACAGCACCTGTAACTGGACATTTTGTCGACAACATACAAAAACCTGCGTATCTCGAAACCTACCTTACCGATCCGGATCCGGATTTTGGATCTGAAAGCCAGCACTCATGCGCGTCCAAAAAGCCATCAACTGTCAAGAAGTGATAGCTAGTTCCTTATTTATGACGTCATTAATACAGCACCTGTAATTTGACATTTTGTCATCAACTTACAAAAACCTGCTTATTTCGAAAACTACCTTACCGATCCGGATCCGGTTTTTGGCATCTTAAAGCCCGTACTCATGCGCGTCCAACAAGCCATCAACTGTCAAGAAGTGACAGCTATTTCCTTAGTTATGACGTCATTAATACAGCACCTGTAATTTGACATTTTGTCATCAACTTACAAAAACCTGCTTATTTCGAAAACTACCATACCGATCCGGATCCGGTTTTTTGCATCTGAAAGCCAGCACTCATGTGCGTCCAAAAAGCCATCCACTGTCAAGAAGTGACAGCTAGTTCCTTAGTTATGACGTCATTCATACAGCACCTGTAATTGGACATTTGTCGACATTTTACAAAAACCTGCTTATTTCGAAAACTACCTCACCGATCCGGATCCGGTTTTTGGCATCTGAAAGCCAGCACTCATGTGCGTCTAAAAAGAAAAAAAAAAACAGAAAAAAAAAATCAGAAAAAAAAATCAAAAAAAAAAAAAAAATTTGAGAAAAAAAAAAAAAAATCTGAGAAAAAAAAAAAAAAATTGAAGAAAAAAAAATCTGAATTAGCAAAAAAAAAATTTGAGAAAAAAAAAAAATCAGAAAAAAAAAAAATCAAAAAAATGAACTAGTAAAAAAAAAAAAAAAATTGAGAAAAAAACAGAAAAAAAAAAAAAAAAAAAAATTTGAGAAACAAAAAAAAAAAAAAAAAAAAAAAAAAAAAAACTGAATTAGCAAAAAAAAAAAAAAATTGAGAAAAAAAAAATCAAAAAAAAGGTTTTTGTGAGCAAGTCGCAAAAATAGCCATTTTTTTCAAAATATCGATTTAGGTAATTTTGTGTTTTTTGTGAAAAATTAGAAAGAATACATTGCTTATGTGAGGAATTGCTTTGAATACACAAGTATCTAATAATTTTTCCGTAGAATGCATTAACACATTATAAAAATCACCTAAAAATGTAAACATTTGTCAAAATATGTCAACATTTGACAAAATATGTCAGCATTTGTCAAAATATGTCAAAATTAATTATAATATATCACCACGCATCAACAAGGCAAAAAATATATAAATTTGTAATTCGAAACTACACGTATCAAAACACAACTAAATATGTCAACATATATCAAAATATGACAAAACATTACAATACGTGTAAAGCGTTTCAAATTCGTCCATGTTCCGATCAAGTACCACTTTCCTCCAATTCGATGTCATTTTTAATTTTAATTTTGGTAATCTGAGGTTTTTGTGAGCAAGTCGCAAAAATAGCCATTTTTTTCAAAATATCGATTTAGGTAATTTTGTGTTTTTTGTGAAAAATTAGAAAGAATACATTGCTTATGTGAGGAATTGCTTTGAATACACAAGTATCTAATAATTTTTCAGTAGAATGCATTAACACATCATAAAAATTACCTAAAAATGTAAACATTTGTCAAAATATGTAAGCATTTGACAAAATATGTCAGCATTTGTCAAAATATGTTAAAACATAAAAAAACGTTAAAATACATTAAAATTAATAATAATATACCAACACGCAACAACACGTGTCAAAATATATCTAAATTTGTCAATCGAAACACAAAAACACAAAACACAACTAAATATGAAATTTGTCAATCGAAACATCACGTATCAAAATATGACAAAACATTAAAATACGTCCATGTTCCGATCAAGTACCACTTTCCTCCAAGTCGATTTTTTTTTTTACTTACATTTTAATTTTGGTTTTCTGAGGTTTTTGTGAACAAATCGCAAAAATAGTCTTTTTTTTCCAAATATCGATTTTGGTAAATTTGATTTTTTTGTGAAAAATAACAAAGAATATCTAATTTGAGGAATTGCTTTGAATTGGCAAGTATCTAATAATTTTTCCGTAGAATGCATTAACACATTATAAAAATCACATCAAAATGTAAACATTTGTCAAAATATGTCAACATTTGACAAAATATGTCAGCATTTGTCAAAATATGTCAAAATTAATTATAATATATCACCACGCATCAACACGTCAAAAAATATCTAAATTTGTCATTCGAAACTACACGTATCAAAACACAACTAAATATGTCAACATATATCAAAATATGACAAAACATTACAATACGTGTAAAGCGTGTCAAATGCGTCCATGTTTCGATCAAGTTTAACTTTCCTCCAAGTCGATGTCATTTTTTACTTACATTTTAATTTTGGTAATCTGAGGTTTTTGTGAGCAAATCGCAAAAATAGTCTTTTTTTTCCAAATATCGATTTTGGTCAATTTGAGTTTTTTGTGAAAAATAAAGAATACATGCTTATTTTAGGAATTGCTTTGAATTCGCTAGTATCTAATAATTTTTTAGTAGAATGCATCAACACATGTAAACATTCGTCAAAATATGCCAACATTTGACAAAATAACAAGCACTCATAAAAAAACGTTAAAATACATTAAAATTAATTATAATATATCAACACGCATCAACACGTGTCAAAACATATCTAAATTTGTCAATCGAAACACGTTACAAAATACAACTAAATATGAAATTTGTCAATCGAAACAACACGTATCAAAACACAACTAAATATGTCAACATATATCAAAATATGACAAAACATTAAAATACGTCCATGTTCCGATCAAGTACCACTTTCCTCCAAGTCGATGTCATTTTTTACTTACATTTTAATTTTGGTAATCTGAGGTTTTTGTGAGCAAATCGCAAAAATAGTCTTTTTTTTCCAAATATCGATTTTGGTCAATTTGAGTTTTTTGTGAAAAATATAGAATACATGCTTATTTTAGGAATTGCTTTGAATTCGCAAGTATCTAATAATTTTTCAGTAGAATGCATCACAAATTTTATAAATCACATAAAAATGTAAACATTCTTCAAAATATTTGAGGAAATATGTCAAAACACATCTACTCATAAAAAAACGTTAAAATACATTAAAATTAATTATAATATATCAACACGCAACAACACGTGTCAAAACATATCTAAATTTGTCAATCGAAACACGTTACAAAACACAACTAAATATGTCAAAATATATCAAAATATGACAAAACAGTAAAATACGGGTAAAGCGTTTCAAATTCGTCCATGTTCCGATCAAGTACCACTTTCTTCCAATTCGATGTCATTTTTAATTTTAATTTTGGTAATCTGAGGTTTTTGTGAGCAAGTCGCAAAAATAGCCATTTTTTTCAAAATATCGATTTATGTAATTTTGTGTTTTTTGTGAAAAATTAAAAAGAATACATTGCTTATGTGAGGAATTGCTTTGAATACAAAAGTATCTAATAATTTTTCCGTAGAATGCATTAACACATTATAAAAATCACCTAAAAATGTAAACATTTGTCAAAATATGTCAACATTTGACAGAATATGTCAGCATTTGTCAAAATATGTCAAAATTAATTATAATATATCACCACGCATCAACACGTCAAAAAATATATAAATTTGTCATTCGAAACAACACGTATCAAAACACAACTAAATATGTCAACATATATCAAAATATGACAAAACATTACAATACGTGTAAAGCGTGTCAAATGCGTCCATGTTTCGATCAAGTTTAACTTTCCTCCACGTCGATGTCATTTTTTACTTACATTTTAATTTTGGTAATCTGAGGTTTTTGTGAGCAAATCGCAAAAATAGTCTTTTTTTTCCAAATATCGATTTTGGTCAATTTAATTTTTTTGTGAAAAATAAAGAATACATGCTTATTTTAGGAATTGCTTTGAATTCGCTAGTATCTAATAATTTTTTAGTAGAATGCATCAACACATGTAAACATTCGTCAAAATATGCCAACATTTGACAAAATAACAAACACTCATAAAAAAACGTTAAAATACATTAAAATTAATTATAATATATCAACACGCATCAACACGTGTCAAAACATATCTAAATTTGTCAATCGAAACACGTTACAAAATACAACTAAATATGAAATTTGTCAATCGAAACAACACGTATCAAAACACAACTAAATATGTCAACATATATCAAAATATGACAAAACATTAAAATACGTCCATGTTCCGATCAAGTACCACTTTCCTCCAAGTCGATGTCATTTTTTACTTACATTTTAATTTTGGTAATCTGAGGTTTTTGTGAACAAATCGCAAAAATAGTCTTTTTTCCAAATATCGATTTTAGTAAATTTGAGTTTTTTGTGAAAAATAACAAAGAATACATGCTTATTTTAGGAATTGCTTTGAATTCGCAAGTATCTAATAATTTTTCAGTAGAATGCATCACAAATTTTATAAATCACATAAAAATGTAAACATTCTTCAAAATATTTGAGGAAATATGTCAAAACACATCTACTCATAAAAAAACGTTAAAATACTTTAAAATTAATTATAATATATCAACACGCAACAACACGTGTCAAAACATATCTAAATTTGTCAATCGAAACACGTTACAAAACACAACTAAATATATCAAAATATATCAAAATATGACAAAACAGTAAAATACGGGTAAAGCGTTTCTAATTCGTCCATGTTCCGATCAAGTACCACTTTCTTCCAATTCGATGTCATTTTTAATTTTAATTTTGGTAATCTGAGGTTTTTGTGAGTAAGTCGCAAAAATAGCCATTTTTTTCAAAATATCGATTTATGTAATTTTGTGTTTTTTGTGAAAAATTAGAAAGAATACATTGCTTATGTGAGGAATTGCTTTGAATACACAAGTATCTAATAATTTTTCCGTAGAATGCATTAACACATTATAAAAATCACCTAAAAATGTAAACATTTGTCAAAATATGTCAACATTTGACAGAATATGTCAGCATTTGTCAAAATATGTCAAAATTAATTATAATATATCACCACGCATCAACACGTCAAAAAATATCTAAATTTGTCATTCGAAACAACACGTATCAAAACACAACTAAATATGTCAACATATATCAAAATATGACAAAACATTAAAATACGTCCATGTTTCGATCAAGTTTAACTTTCCTCCAAGTCGATGTCATTTTTTACTTACATCTTAATTTTGGTAATCTGAGGTTTTTGTGAGCAAATCGCAAAAATAGTCTTTTTTTTTCCAAATATCGATTTTCCAAATATCAATTTGAGTTTTTTGTGAAAAATATAGAATACATGCTTATTTTAGGAATTGCTTTGAATTCGCAAGTATCTAATAATTTTTCAGTAGAATGCATAAACACATTTTAATAATCACATAAAAATGTAAACATTCGTCAAAATATGTCAACATTTGACAAAATATTTCAAACACTCATAAAAAAAAGTTAAAATACATTAAAATCGTGTCAAAACATATCTAAATTTGTCAATCGAAACACGTTACAAAACACAACTAAAAATGAAATTTGTCAATCGAAACAACACGTATCAAAACAACTAAATATGTCAATATATATCAAAATATGACAAAACATTAAAATACGTCCATGTTCCGATCAAGTACCACTTTCCTCCAAGTCGATGTCATTTTTTACTTACATTTTAATTTTGGTAATCTGAGGTTTTTGTGAGCAAGTCGCAAAAATAACCATTTTTTTCAAAATATCGATTTATGTAATTTTGTGTTTTTTGTGAAAAATTAGAAAGAATACATTGCTTATGTGAGGAATTGCTTTGAATACACAAGTATCTAATAATTTTTCCGTAGCATGCATCAACTCATTTTAAAAATCACCTAAAAATGTAAACATTCGTCAAAATATGTCAACATTTGAAAAAATATTTCAAACACTCATAAAAAAACGTTAAAATACATTAAAATTAATTATAATATATCAACACGCATCAACACGTGTCAAAATATATCTAAATTTCTCAATCGAAACAACACGTTACAAAACAAAACTAAATATGAAATTTGTCAATCGAAACATCACGTATCAAAATATGACAAAACATTAAAATATGTCCATGTTCCGATCAAGTACCACTTTCCTCCAAGTCGATTTTTTTTTTTTACTTACATTTTAATTTTGGTTTTCTGAGGTTTTTGTGAACAAATCGCAAAAATAGTCTTTTTTTTCCAAATATCGATTTTGGTAAATTTAATTTTTTTGTGAAAAATATCAAAGAATAGCTAATTTGAGGAATTGCTTTGAATTGGCAAGTATCTAATAAGTTTTCCGTAGAATGCATTAACACATTATAAAAATCACCTCAAAATGTAAATATTTGTCAAAATATGTCAACATTTGACAAAATATGTCAGCATTTGTCAAAATATGTCAAAATTAATTATAATATATCACCACGCATCAACACGTCAAAAAATATCTAAATTTGTCATTCGAAACTACACGTATCAAAACACAACTAAATATGTCAACATATATCAAAATATGACAAAACATTACAATACGTGTAAAGCGTGTCAAATGCGTCCATGTTTCGATCAAGTTTAACTTTCCTCCAAGTCGATGTCATTTTTTACTTACATTTTAATTTTGGTAATCTGAGGTTTTTGTGAGCAAATCGCAAAAATAGTCTTTTTTTTCCAAATATCGATTTTGGTCAATTTGAGTTTTTTGTGAAAAATAAAGAATACATGCTTATTTTAGGAATTGCTTTGAATTCGCTAGTATCTAATAATTTTTTAGTAGAATGCATCAACACATGTAAACATTCGTCAAAATATGCCAACATTTGACAAAATAACAAACACTAATAAAAAAACGTTAAAATACATTAAAATTAATTATAATATATCAACACGCATCAACACGTGTCAAAACATATCTAAATTTGTCAATCGAAACACGTTACAAAATACAACTAAATATGAAATTTGTCAATCGAAACAACACGTATCAAAACACAACTAAATATGTCAACATATATCAAAATATGACAAAACATTAAAATACGTCCATGTTCCGATCAAGTACCACTTTCCTCCAAGTCGATGTCATTTTTTACTTACATTTTAATTTTGGTAATCTGAGGTTTTTGTGAGCAAATCGCAAAAATAGTCTTTTTTTTCCAAATATCGATTTTGGTCAATTTGAGTTTTTTGTGAAAAATATAGAATACATGCTTATTTTAGGAATTGCTTTGAATTCGCAAGTATCTAATAATTTTTCAGTAGAATGCATCACAAATTTTATAAATCACATAAAAATGTAAACATTCTTCAAAATATTTGAGGAAATATGTCAAAACACATCTACTCATAAAAAAACGTTAAAATACATTAAAATTAATTATAATATATCAACACGCAACAACACGTGTCAAAACATATCTAAATTTGTCAATCGAAACACGTTACAAAACACAACTAAATATGTCAAAATATATCAAAATATGACAAAACAGTAAAATACGGGTAAAGCGTTTCAAATTCGTCCATGTTCCGATCAAGTACCACTTTCTTCCAATTCGATTTCATTTTTAATTTTAATTTTGGTAATCTGAGGTTTTTGTGAGCAAGTCGCAAAAATAGCCATTTTTTTCAAAATATCGATTTATGTAATTTTGTGTTTTTTGTGAAAAATTAGAAAGAATACATTGCTTATGTGAGGAATTGCTTTGAATACAAAAGTATCTAATAATTTTTCCGTAGAATGCATTAACACATTATAAAAATCACCTAAAAATGTAAACATTTGTCAAAATATGTCAACATTTGACAGAATATGTCAGCATTTGTCAAAATATGTCAAAATTAATTATAATATATCACCACGCATCAACACGTCAAAAAATATCTAAATTTGTCATTCGAAACAACACGTATCAAAACACAACTAAATATGTCAACATATATCAAAATATGACAAAACATTAAAATACGTCCATGTTTCGATCAAGTTTAACTTTCCTCCAAGTCGATGTCATTTTTTACTTACATCTTAATTTTGGTAATCTGAGGTTTTTGTGAGCAAATCGCAAAAATAGTCTTTTTTTTTCCAAATATCGATTTTCCAAATATCAATTTGAGTTTTTTGTGAAAAATATAGAATACATGCTTATTTTAGGAATTGCTTTGAATTCGCAAGTATCTAATAATTTTTCAGTAGAATGCATAAACACATTTTAATAATCACATAAAAATGTAAACATTCGTCAAAATATGTCAACATTTGACAAAATATTTCAAACACTCATAAAAAAAAGTTAAAATACATTAAAATCGTGTCAAAACATATCTAAATTTGTCAATCGAAACACGTTACAAAACACAACTAAAAATGAAATTTGTCAATCGAAACAACACGTATCAAAACAACTAAATATGTCAATATATATCAAAATATGACAAAACATTAAAATACGTCCATGTTCCGATCAAGTACCACTTTCCTCCAAGTCGATGTCATTTTTTACTTACATTTTAATTTTGGTAATCTGAGGTTTTTGTGAGCAAGTCGCAAAAATAACCATTTTTTTCAAAATATCGATTTATGTAATTTTGTGTTTTTTGTGAAAAATTAGAAAGAATACATTGCTTATGTGAGGAATTGCTTTGAATACACAAGTATCTAATAATTTTTCCGTAGCATGCATCAACTCATTTTAAAAATCACCTAAAAATGTAAACATTCGTCAAAATATGTCAACATTTGAAAAAATATTTCAAACACTCATAAAAAAACGTTAAAATACATTAAAATTAATTATAATATATCAACACGCATCAACACGTGTCAAAATATATCTAAATTTCTCAATCGAAACAACACGTTACAAAACAAAACTAAATATGAAATTTGTCAATCGAAACATCACGTATCAAAATATGACAAAACATTAAAATACGTCCATGTTCCGATCAAGTACCACTTTCCTCCAAGTCGATTTTTTTTTTTTACTTACATTTTAATTTTGGTTTTCTGAGGTTTTTGTGAACAAATCGCAAAAATAGTCTTTTTTTTCCAAATATCGATTTTGGTAAATTTAATTTTTTTGTGAAAAATATCAAAGAATAGCTAATTTGAGGAATTGCTTTGAATTGGCAAGTATCTAATAAGTTTTCCGTAGAATGCATTAACACATTATAAAAATCACCTCAAAATGTAAACATTTGTCAAAATATGTCAACATTTGACAAAATATGTCAGCATTTGTCAAAATATGTCAAAATTAATTATAATATATCACCACGCATCAACACGTCAAAAAATATCTAAATTTGTCATTCGAAACTACACGTATCAAAACACAACTAAATATGTCAACATATATCAAAATATGACAAAACATTACAATACGTGTAAAGCGTGTCAAATGCGTCCATGTTTCGATCAAGTTTAACTTTCCTCCAAGTCGATGTCATTTTTTACTTACATTTTAATTTTGGTAATCTGAGGTTTTTGTGAGCAAATCGCAAAAATACTTTTTTTTCCAAATATCGATTTTGGTCAATTTAATTTTTTTGTGAAAAATAAAGAATACATGCTTATTTTAGGAATTGCTTTGAATTCGCTAGTATCTAATAATTTTTTAGTAGAATGCATCAACACATGTAAACATTCGTCAAAATATGCCAACATTTGACAAAATAACAAACACTCATAAAAAAACGTTAAAATACATTAAAATTAATTATAATATATCAACACGCATCAACACGTGTCAAAACATATCTAAATTTGTCAATCGAAACACGTTACAAAATACAACTAAATATGAAATTTGTCAATCGAAACAACACGTATCAAAACACAACTAAATATGTCAACATATATCAAAATATGACAAAACATTAAAATACGTCCATGTTCCGATCAAGTACCACTTTCCTCCAAGTCGATGTCATTTTTTACTTACATTTTAATTTTGGTAATCTGAGGTTTTTGTGAACAAATCGCAAAAATAGTCTTTTTTCCAAATATCGATTTTAGTAAATTTGAGTTTTTTGTGAAAAATAACAAAGAATACATGCTTATTTTAGGAATTGCTTTGAATTCGCAAGTATCTAATAATTTTTCAGTAGAATGCATCACAAATTTTATAAATCACATAAAAATGTAAACATTCTTCAAAATATTTGAGGAAATATGTCAAAACACATCTACTCATAAAAAAACGTTAAAATACTTTAAAATTAATTATAATATATCAACACGCAACAACACGTGTCAAAACATATCTAAATTTGTCAATCGAAACACGTTACAAAACACAACTAAATATATCAAAATAAAAAAACAGTAAAATACGGGTAAAGCGTTTCTAATTCGTCCATGTCGGAATCAAGTACCACTTTCTTCCAATTCGATGTCATTTTTAATTTTAATTTTGGTAATCTGAGGTTTTTGTGAGCAAGTCGCAAAAATAGCCATTTTTTTCAAAATATCGATTTATGTAATTTTGTGTTTTTTGTGAAAAATTAGAAAGAATACATTGCTTATGTGAGGAATTGCTTTGAATACACAAGTATCTAATAATTTTTCCGTAGAATGCATTAACACATTATAAAAATCACCTAAAAATGTAAACATTTGTCAAAATATGTCAACATTTGACAGAATATGTCAGCATTTGTCAAAATATGTGAAAATTAATTATAATATATCACCACGCATCAACACGTCAAAAAATATCTAAATTTGTCATTCGAAACAACACGTATCAAAACACAACTAAATATGTCAACATATATCAAAATATGACAAAACATTACAATACGTGTAAAGCGTGTCAAATGCGTCCATGTTTCGATCAAGTGTAACTTTCCTCCACGTCGATGTCATTTTTTACTTACATTTTAATTTTGGTAATCTGACGTTTTTGTGAGCAAATCGCAAAAATAGTCTTTTTTTTCCAAATATCGATTTTGGTCAATTTGAGTTTTTTGTGAAAAATAACAAAGAATACATGCTTATTTTAGGAATTGCTTTGAATTCGCTAGTATCTAATAATTTTTTAGTAGAATGCATCAACACATTTTAATAATCACCTAAAAATGTAAACATTCGTCAAAATATGTCAACATTTGACAAAATATTTCAAACACTCATAAAAAAACGTTAAAATACATTAAAATTAATTATAATATATCAACACGCATCAACACGTGTCAAAACATATCTAAATTTGTCAATCGAAATACGTTACAAAACACAACTAAATATGAAATTTGTCAATCGAAACAACACGTATCAAAACACAACTAAATATGTCAACATATATCAAAATATGACAAAACATTAAAATACGTCCATGTTTCGATCAAGTTTAACTTTCCTCCAAGTCGATGTCATTTTTTACTTACATCTTAATTTTGGTAATCTGAGGTTTTTGTGAGCAAATCGCAAAAATAGTCTTTTTTTTTCCAAATATCGATTTTGGTCAATTTGAGTTTTTTGTGAAAAATATAGAATACATGCTTATTTTAGGAATTGCTTTGAATTCGCAAGTATCTAATAATTTTTTCAGTAGAATGCATCACAAATTTTATAAATCACATAAAAATGTAAACATTCTTCAAAATATTTGAGGAAATATGTCAAAACACATCTACTCATAAAAAAACGTTAAAATACATTAAAATTAATTATAATATATCAACACGCAACAACACGTGTCAAAACATATCTAAATTTGTCAATCGAAACACGTTACAAAACACAACTAAATATGTCAAAATATATCAAAATATGACAAAACAGTAAAATACGGGTAAAGCGTTTCAAATTCGTCCATGTTCCGATCAAGTACCACTTTCTTCCAATTCGATTTCATTTTTAATTTTAATTTTGGTAATCTGAGGTTTTTGTGAGCAAGTCGCAAAAATAGCCATTTTTTTCAAAATATCGATTTATGTAATTTTGTGTTTTTTGTAAAAAATTAGAAAGAATACATTGCTTATGTGAGGAATTGCTTTGAATACAAAAGTATCTAATAATTTTTCCGTAGAATGCATTAACACATTATAAAAATCACCTAAAAATGTAAACATTTGTCAAAATATGTCAACATTTGACAGAATATGTCAGCATTTGTCAAAATATGTCAAAATTAATTATAATATATCACCACGCATCAACACGTCAAAAAATATCTAAATTTGTCATTCGAAACTACACGTATCAAAACACAACTAAATATGTCAACATATATCAAAATATGACAAAACATTACAATACGTGTAAAGCGTGTCAAATGCGTCCATGTTTCGATCAAGTTTAACTTTCCTCCAAGTCGATGTCATTTTTTACTTACATTTTAATTTTGGTAATCTGAGGTTTTTGTGAGCAAATCGCAAAAATAGTCTTTTTTTTCCAAATATCGATTTTGGTCAATTTGAGTTTTTTGTGAAAAATAAAGAATACATGCTTATTTTAGGAATTGCTTTGAATTCGCTAGTATCTAATAATTTTTTAGTAGAATGCATCAACACATGTAAACATTCGTCAAAATATGTCAACATTTGAAAAAATATTTCAAACACTCATAAAAAAACGTTAAAATACATTAAAATTAATTATAATATATCAACACGCATCAACACGTGTCAAAATATATCTAAATTTCTCAATCGAAACAACACGTTACAAAACAAAACTAAATATGAAATTTGTCAATCGAAACATCACGTATCAAAATATGACAAAACATTAAAATATGTCCATGTTCCGATCAAGTACCACTTTCCTCCAAGTCGATTTTTTTTTTTTACTTACATTTTAATTTTGGTTTTCTGAGGTTTTTGTGAACAAATCGCAAAAATAGTCTTTTTTTTCCAAATATCGATTTTGGTAAATTTAATTTTTTTGTGAAAAATATCAAAGAATAGCTAATTTGAGGAATTGCTTTGAATTGGCAAGTATCTAATAAGTTTTCCGTAGAATGCATTAACACATTATAAAAATCACCTCAAAATGTAAACATTTGTCAAAATATGTCAACATTTGACAAAATATGTCAGCATTTGTCAAAATATGTCAAAATTAATTATAATATATCACCACGCATCAACACGTCAAAAAATATCTAAATTTGTCATTCGAAACTACACGTATCAAAACACAACTAAATATGTCAACATATATCAAAATATGACAAAACATTACAATACGTGTAAAGCGTGTCAAATGCGTCCATGTTTCGATCAAGTTTAACTTTCCTCCAAGTCGATGTCATTTTTTACTTACATTTTAATTTTGGTAATCTGAGGTTTTTGTGAGCAAATCGCAAAAATAGTCTTTTTTTTCCAAATATCGATTTTGGTCAATTTGAGTTTTTTGTGAAAAATAAAGAATACATGCTTATTTTAGGAATTGCTTTGAATTCGCTAGTATCTAATAATTTTTTAGTAGAATGCATCAACACATGTAAACATTCGTCAAAATATGCCAACATTTGACAAAATAACAAACACTCATAAAAAAACGTTAAAATACATTAAAATTAATTATAATATATCAACACGCATCAACACGTGTCAAAACATATCTAAATTTGTCAATCGAAACACGTTACAAAATACAACTAAATATGAAATTTGTCAATCGAAACAACACGTATCAAAACACAACTAAATATGTCAACATATATCAAAATATGACAAAACATTAAAATACGTCCATGTTCCGATCAAGTACCACTTTCCTCCAAGTCGATGTCATTTTTTACTTACATTTTAATTTTGGTAATCTGAGGTTTTTGTGAGCAAATCGCAAAAATAGTCTTTTTTTTCCAAATATCGATTTTGGTCAATTTGAGTTTTTTGTGATAAATATAGAATACATGCTTATTTTAGGAATTGCTTTGAATTCGCAAGTATCTAATAATTTTTCAGTAGAATGCATCACAAATTTTATAAATCACATAAAAATGTAAACATTCTTCAAAATATTTGAGGAAATATGTCAAAACACATCTACTCATAAAAAAACGTTAAAATACTTTAAAATTAATTATAATATATCAACACGCAACAACACGTGTCAAAACATATCTAAATTTGTCAATCGAAACACGTTACAAAACACAACTAAATATATCAAAATATATCAAAATATGACAAAACAGTAAAATACGGGTAAAGCGTTTCAAATTCGTCCATGTTCCGATCAAGTACCACTTTCTTCCAATTCGATGTCATTTTTAATTTTAATTTTGTTTTTGTGAGCAAGTCGCAAAAATAGCCATTTTTTTCAAAATATCGATTTATGTAATTTTGTGTTTTTTGTGAAAAATTAGAAAGAATACATTGCTTATGTGAGGAATTGCTTTGAATACAAAAGTATCTAATAATTTTTCCGTAGAATGCATTAACACATTATAAAAATCACCTAAAAATGTAAACATTTGTCAAAATATGTCAACATTTGACAGAATATGTCAGCATTTGTCAAAATATGTCAAAATTAATTATAATATATCACCACGCATCAACACGTCAAAAAATATCTAAATTTGACATTCGAAACAACACGTATCAAAACACAACTAAATATGTCAACATATATCAAAATATGACAAAACATTACAATACGTGTAAAGCGTGTCAAATGCGTCCATGTTTCGATCAAGTTTAACTTTCCTCCAAGTCGATATCATTTTTTACTTACATTTTAATTTTGGTAATCTGAGGTTTTTGTGAGCAAATCGCAAAAATAGTCTTTTTTTTCCAAATATCGATTTTGGTCAATTTAATTTTTTTGTGAAAAATAAAGAATACATGCTTATTTTAGGAATTGCTTTGAATTCGCTAGTATCTAATAATTTTTTAGTAGAATGCATCAACACATGTAAACATTCGTCAAAATATGCCAACAT
The DNA here is from genome assembly GCA_963930735.1 of Dioctria linearis. NCBI lineage: Eukaryota > Metazoa > Arthropoda > Insecta > Diptera > Asilidae > Dioctria > Dioctria linearis. Next base: position 58,077 of record CAWVNZ010000545.1, read on the forward strand.
TTGACAAAATAACAAACACTCATAAAAAAACGTTAAAATACATTAAAATTAATTATAATATATCAACACGCATCAACACGTGTCAAAACATATCTAAATTTGTCAATCGAAACACGTTACAAAATACAACTAAATATGAAATTTGTCAATCGAAACAACACGTATCAAAACACAACTAAATATGTCAACATATATCAAAATATGACAAAACATTAAAATACGTCCATGTTCCGATCAAGTACCACTTTCCTCCAAGTCGATGTCATTTTTTACTTACATTTTAATTTTGGTAATCTGAGGTTTTTGTGAGCAAATCGCAAAAATAGTCTTTTTTTTTCCAAATATCGATTTTGGTAAATTTGATTTTTTTGTGAAAAATAACAAAGAATAGCTTTTTGAGGAATTCCTTTGAATTGGCAAGTATCTAATAACTTTTCAGTAGAATGCATCAACTCATTTTAAAAATCACCTAAAAATGTAAACATTCGTCAAAATATGTCAACATTTGAAAAAATATTTCAAACACTCATAAAAAAACGTTAAAATACATTAAAATTAATTATAATATATCAACACGCATCAACACGTGTCAAAATATATCTAAATTTCTCAATCGAAACAACACGTTACAAAACAAAACTAAATATGAAATTTGTCAATCGAAACATCACGTATCAAAATATGACAAAACATTAAAATACGTCCATGTTCCGATCAAGTACCACTTTCCTCCAAGTCGATTTTTTTTTTTTACTTACATTTTAATTTTGGTTTTCTGAGGTTTTTGTGAACAAATCGCAAAAATAGTCTTTTTTTTCCAAATATCGATTTTGGTAAATTTAATTTTTTTGTGAAAAATATCAAAGAATAGCTAATTTGAGGAATTGCTTTGAATTGGCAAGTATCTAATAAGTTTTCCGTAGAATGCATTAACACATTATAAAAATCACCTCAAAATGTAAACATTTGTCAAAATATGTCAACATTTGACAAAATATGTCAGCATTTGTCAAAATATGTCAAAATTAATTATAATATATCACCACGCATCAACACGTCAAAAAATATCTAAATTTGTCATTCGAAACTACACGTATCAAAACACAACTAAATATGTCAACATATATCAAAATATGACAAAACATTACAATACGTGTAAAGCGTGTCAAATGCGTCCATGTTTCGATCAAGTTTAACTTTCCTCCAAGTCGATGTCATTTTTTACTTACATTTTAATTTTGGTAATCTGAGGTTTTTGTGAGCAAGTCGCAAAAATAGCCATTTTTTTAAAAATATCGATTTATGTAATTTTGTGTTTTTTGTGAAAAATTACTTATGTGAGGAATTGCTTTGAATACACAAGTATCTAATAATTTTTCCATAGAATGCATTAACACATTATAAAAATCACCTAAATATGTAAACATTTGTTAAAATATGTCAACATTTGACAAAATATGTCACGTATCAAAACACAACTAAATATGTCAACATATATCTAAATATGACAAAACATTACAATACGTGTAAAGCAAAGCGTCCATGTTTCGATCAAGTTTAACTTTCCTCAAGTCGATGTCATTTTTTACTTACATATTAATTTTGGTAATCTGAGGTTTTTGTGAGCAAATCGCAAAAATAGTCTTTTTTTTTTCCAAATATCGATTTTGGTAAATTTGATTTTTTTGTGAAATTGCTTTGAATTGGCAAGTATCTAATAACTTTTCAGTAGAATGCATCAACTCATTTTAAAAATCACCTAAAAATGTAAACATTCGTCAAAATATGTCAACATTTGAAAAAATATTTCAAACACACATAAAAAAACGTTAAAATACATTAAAATTAATTATAATATATCAACACGCATCAACACGTGTCAAAATATATCTAAATTTCTCAATCGAAACAACACGTTACAAAACAAAACTAAATATGAAATTTGTCAATCGAAACATCACGTATCAAAATATGACAAAACATTAAAATACGTCCATGTTCCGATCAAGTACCACTTTCCTCCAAGTCGATTTTTTTTTTTTACTTACATTTTAATTTTGGTTTTCTGAGGTTTTTGTGAACAAATCGCAAAAATAGTCTTTTTTTTCCAAATATCGATTTTGGTAAATTTAATTTTTTTGTGAAAAATATCAAAGAATAGCTAATTTGAGGAATTGCTTTGAATTGGCAAGTTTTCCGTAGAATGCATTAACACATTATAAAAATCACCTCAAAATGTAAACATTTGTCAAAATATGTCAACATTTGACAAAATATGTCAGCATTTGTCAAAATATGTCAAAATTAATTATAATATATCACCACGCATCAACACGTCAAAAAATATCTAAATTTGTCATTCGAAACTACACGTATCAAAACACAACTAAATATGTCAACATATATCAAAATATGACAAAACATTACAATACGTGTAAAGCGTGTCAAATGCGTCCATGTTTCGATCAAGTTTAACTTTCCTCCAAGTCGATGTCATTTTTTACTTACATTTTAATTTTGGTAATCTGAGGTTTTTGTGAGCAAATCGCAAAAATAGTCTTTTTTTTCCAAATATCGATTTTGGTCAATTTAATTTTTTTGTGAAAAATAAAGAATACATGCTTATTTTAGGAATTGCTTTGAATTCGCTAGTATCTAATAATTTTTTAGTAGAATGCATCAACACATGTAAACATTCGTCAAAATATGCCAACATTTGACAAAATAACAAACACTCATAAAAAAACGTTAAAATACATTAAAATTAATTATAATATATCAACACGCATCAACACGTGTCAAAACATATCTAAATTTGTCAATCGAAACACGTTACAAAATACAACTAAATATGAAATTTGTCAATCGAAACAACACGTATCAAAACACAACTAAATATGTCAACATATATCAAAATATGACAAAACATTAAAATACGTCCATGTTCCGATCAAGTACCACTTTCCTCCAAGTCGATGTCATTTTTTACTTACATTTTAATTTTGGTAATCTGAGGTTTTTGTGAACAAATCGCAAAAATAGTCTTTTTTCCAAATATCGATTTTAGTAAATTTGAGTTTTTTGTGAAAAATAACAAAGAATACATGCTTATTTTAGGAATTGCTTTGAATTCGCAAGTATCTAATAATTTTTCAGTAGAATGCATCACAAATTTTATAAATCACATAAAAATGTAAACATTCTTCAAAATATTTGAGGAAATATGTCAAAACACATCTACTCATAAAAAAACGTTAAAATACTTTAAAATTAATTATAATATATCAACACGCAACAACACGTGTCAAAACATATCTAAATTTGTCAATCGAAACACGTTACAAAACACAACTAAATATATCAAAATATATCAAAATATGACAAAACAGTAAAATACGGGTAAAGCTTTTCTAATTCGTCCATGTTCCGATCAAGTACCACTTTCTTCCAATTCGATGTCATTTTTAATTTTAATTTTGGTAATCTGAGGTTTTTGTGAGTAAGTCGCAAAAATAGCCATTTTTTTCAAAATATCGATTTATGTAATTTTGTGTTTTTTGTGAAAAATTAGAAAGAATACATTGCTTATGTGAGGAATTGCTTTGAATACACAAGTATCTAATAATTTTTCCGTAGAATGCATTAACACATTATAAAAATCACCTAAAAATGTAAACATTTGTCAAAATATGTCAACATTTGACAGAATATGTCAGCATTTGTCAAAATATGTCAAAATTAATTATAATATATCACCACGCATCAACACGTCAAAAAATATCTAAATTTGTCATTCGAAACAACACGTATCAAAACACAACTATATATGACAAAACATTAAAATACGTCCATGTTTCGATCAAGTTTAACTTTCCTCCAAGTCGATGTCATTTTTTACTTACATCTTAATTTTGGTAATCTGAGGTTTTTGTGAGCAAATCGCAAAAATAGTCTTTTTTTTTCCAAATATCGATTTTGGTCAATTTGAGTTTTTTGTGAAAAATATAGAATACATGCTTATTTTAGGAATTGCTTTGAATTCGCAAGTATCTAATAATTTTTCAGTAGAATGCATCACAAATTTTATAAATCACATAAAAATGTAAACATTCTTCAAAATATTTGAGGAAATATGTCAAAACACATCTACTCATAAAAAAACGTTAAAATACATTAAAATTAATTATAATATATCAACACGCAACAACACGTGTCAAAACATATCTAAATTTGTCAATCGAAACACGTTACAAAACACAACTAAATATGTCAAAATATATCAAAATATGACAAAACAGTAAAATACGGGTAAAGCGTTTCAAATTCGTCCATGTTCCGATCAAGTACCACTTTCTTCCAATTCGATTTCATTTTTAATTTTAATTTTGGTAATCTGAGGTTTTTGTGAGCAAGTCGCAAAAATAGCCATTTTTTTCAAAATATCGATTTATGTAATTTTGTGTTTTTTGTAAAAAATTAGAAAGAATACATTGCTTATGTGAGGAATTGCTTTGAATACAAAAGTATCTAATAATTTTTCCGTAGAATGCATTAACACATTATAAAAATCACCTAAAAATGTAAACATTTGTCAAAATATGTCAACATTTGACAGAATATGTCAGCATTTGTCAAAATATGTCAAAATTAATTATAATATATCACCACGCATCAACACGTCAAAAAATATATAAATTTGTCATTCGAAACAACACGTATCAAAACACAACTAAATATGTCAACATATATCAAAATATGACAAAACATTACAATACGTGTAAAGCGTGTCAAATGCGTCCATGTTTCGATCAAGTTTAACTTTCCTCCACGTCGATGTCATTTTTTACTTACATTTTAATTTTGGTAATCTGAGGTTTTTGTGAGCAAATCGCAAAAATAGTCTTTTTTTTCCAAATATCGATTTTGGTCAATTTAATTTTTTTGTGAAAAATAAAGAATACATGCTTATTTTAGGAATTGCTTTGAATTCGCTAGTATCTAATAATTTTTTAGTAGAATGCATCAACACATGTAAACATTCGTCAAAATATGCCAACATTTGACAAAATAACAAACACTCATAAAAAAACGTTAAAATACATTAAAATTAATTATAATATATCAACACGCATCAACACGTGTCAAAACATATCTAAATTTGTCAATCGAAACACGTTACAAAATACAACTAAATATGAAATTTGTCAATCGAAACAACACGTATCAAAACACAACTAAATATGTCAACATATATCAAAATATGACAAAACATTAAAATACGTCCATGTTCCGATCAAGTACCACTTTCCTCCAAGTCGATGTCATTTTTTACTTACATTTTAATTTTGGTAATCTGAGGTTTTTGTGAACAAATCGCAAAAATAGTCTTTTTTCCAAATATCGATTTTAGTAAATTTGAGTTTTTTGTGAAAAATAACAAAGAATACATGCTTATTTTAGGAATTGCTTTGAATTCGCAAGTATCTAATAATTTTTCAGTAGAATGCATCACAAATTTTATAAATCACATAAAAATGTAAACATTCTTCAAAATATTTGAGGAAATATGTCAAAACACATCTACTCATAAAAAAACGTTAAAATACTTTAAAATTAATTATAATATATCAACACGCAACAACACGTGTCAAAACATATCTAAATTTGTCAATCGAAACACGTTACAAAACACAACTAAATATATCAAAATATATCAAAATATGACAAAACAGTAAAATACGGGTAAAGCGTTTCTAATTCGTCCATGTTCCGATCAAGTACCACTTTCTTCCAATTCGATGTCATTTTTAATTTTAATTTTGGTAATCTGAGGTTTTTGTGAGTAAGTCGCAAAAATAGCCATTTTTTTCAAAATATCGATTTATGTAATTTTGTGTTTTTTGTGAAAAATTAGAAAGAATACATTGCTTATGTGAGGAATTGCTTTGAATACACAAGTATCTAATAATTTTTCCGTAGAATGCATTAACACATTATAAAAATCACCTAAAAATGTAAACATTTGTCAAAATATGTCAACATTTGACAGAATATGTCAGCATTTGTCAAAATATGTCAAAATTAATTATAATATATCACCACGCATCAACACGTCAAAAAATATCTAAATTTGTCATTCGAAACAACACGTATCAAAACACAACTAAATATGTCAACATATATCAAAATATGACAAAACATTAAAATACGTCCATGTTTCGATCAAGTTTAACTTTCCTCCAAGTCGATGTCATTTTTTACTTACATCTTAATTTTGGTAATCTGAGGTTTTTGTGAGCAAATCGCAAAAATAGTCTTTTTTTTTCCAAATATCGATTTTCCAAATATCAATTTGAGTTTTTTGTGAAAAATATAGAATACATGCTTATTTTAGGAATTGCTTTGAATTCGCAAGTATCTAATAATTTTTCAGTAGAATGCATAAACACATTTTAATAATCACATAAAAATGTTAACATTCGTCAAAATATGTCAACATTTGACAAAATATTTCAAACACTCATAAAAAAAAGTTAAAATACATTAAAATCGTGTCAAAACATATCTAAATTTGTCAATCGAAACACGTTACAAAACACAACTAAAAATGAAATTTGTCAATCGAAACAACACGTACCAAAACAACTAAATATGTCAATATATATCAAAATATGACAAAACATTAAAATACGTCCATGTTCCGATCAAGTACCACTTTCCTCCAAGTCGATGTCATTTTTTACTTACATTTTAATTTTGGTAATCTGAGGTTTTTGTGAGCAAGTCGCAAAAATAACCATTTTTTTCAAAATATCGATTTATGTAATTTTGTGTTTTTTGTGAAAAATTAGAAAGAATACATTGCTTATGTGAGGAATTGCTTTGAATACACAAGTATCTAATAATTTTTCCGTAGCATGCATCAACTCATTTTAAAAATCACCTAAAAATGTAAACATTCGTCAAAATATGTCAACATTTGAAAAAATATTTCAAACACTCATAAAAAAACGTTAAAATACATTAAAATTAATTATAATATATCAACACGCATCAACACGTGTCAAAATATATCTAAATTTCTCAATCGAAACAACACGTTACAAAACAAAACTAAATATGAAATTTGTCAATCGAAACATCACGTATCAAAATATGACAAAACATTAAAATATGTCCATGTTCCGATCAAGTACCACTTTCCTCCAAGTCGATTTTTTTTTTTTACTTACATTTTAATTTTGGTTTTCTGAGGTTTTTGTGAACAAATCGCAAAAATAGTCTTTTTTTTCCAAATATCGATTTTGGTAAATTTAATTTTTTTGTGAAAAATATCAAAGAATAGCTAATTTGAGGAATTGCTTTGAATTGGCAAGTATCTAATAAGTTTTCCGTAGAATGCATTAACACATTATAAAAATCACCTCAAAATGTAAATATTTGTCAAAATATGTCAACATTTGACAAAATATGTCAGCATTTGTCAAAATATGTCAAAATTAATTATAATATATCACCACGCATCAACACGTCAAAAAATATCTAAATTTGTCATTCGAAACTACACGTATCAAAACACAACTAAATATGTCAACATATATCAAAATATGACAAAACATTACAATACGTGTAAAGCGTGTCAAATGCGTCCATGTTTCGATCAAGTTTAACTTTCCTCCAAGTCGATGTCATTTTTTACTTACATTTTAATTTTGGTAATCTGAGGTTTTTGTGAGCAAATCGCAAAAATAGTCTTTTTTTTCCAAATATCGATTTTGGTCAATTTGAGTTTTTTGTGAAAAATAAAGAATACATGCTTATTTTAGGAATTGCTTTGAATTCGCTAGTATCTAATAATTTTTTAGTAGAATGCATCAACACATGTAAACATTCGTCAAAATATGCCAACATTTGACAAAATAACAAACACTAATAAAAAAACGTTAAAATACATTAAAATTAATTATAATATATCAACACGCATCAACACGTGTCAAAACATATCTAAATTTGTCAATCGAAACACGTTACAAAATACAACTAAATATGAAATTTGTCAATCGAAACAACACGTATCAAAACACAACTAAATATGTCAACATATATCAAAATATGACAAAACATTAAAATACGTCCATGTTCCGATCAAGTACCACTTTCCTCCAAGTCGATGTCATTTTTTACTTACATTTTAATTTTGGTAATCTGAGGTTTTTGTGAGCAAATCGCAAAAATAGTCTTTTTTTTCCAAATATCGATTTTGGTCAATTTGAGTTTTTTGTGAAAAATATAGAATACATGCTTATTTTAGGAATTGCTTTGAATTCGCAAGTATCTAATAATTTTTCAGTAGAATGCATCACAAATTTTATAAATCACATAAAAATGTAAACATTCTTCAAAATATTTGAGGAAATATGTCAAAACACATCTACTCATAAAAAAACGTTAAAATACATTAAAATTAATTATAATATATCAACACGCAACAACACGTGTCAAAACATATCTAAATTTGTCAATCGAAACACGTTACAAAACACAACTAAATATGTCAAAATATATCAAAATATGACAAAACAGTAAAATACGGGTAAAGCGTTTCAAATTCGTCCATGTTCCGATCAAGTACCACTTTCTTCCAATTCGATTTCATTTTTAATTTTAATTTTGGTAATCTGAGGTTTTTGTGAGCAAGTCGCAAAAATAGCCATTTTTTTCAAAATATCGATTTATGTAATTTTGTGTTTTTTGTGAAAAATTAGAAAGAATACATTGCTTATGTGAGGAATTGCTTTGAATACAAAAGTATCTAATAATTTTTCCGTAGAATGCATTAACACATTATAAAAATCACCTAAAAATGTAAACATTTGTCAAAATATGTCAACATTTGACAGAATATGTCAGCATTTGTCAAAATATGTCAAAATTAATTATAATATATCACCACGCATCAACACGTCAAAAAATATCTAAATTTGTCATTCGAAACAACACGTATCAAAACACAACTAAATATGTCAACATATATCAAAATATGACAAAACATTAAAATACGTCCATGTTTCGATCAAGTTTAACTTTCCTCCAAGTCGATGTCATTTTTTACTTACATCTTAATTTTGGTAATCTGAGGTTTTTGTGAGCAAATCGCAAAAATAGTCTTTTTTTTTCCAAATATCGATTTTCCAAATATCAATTTGAGTTTTTTGTGAAAAATATAGAATACATGCTTATTTTAGGAATTGCTTTGAATTCGCAAGTATCTAATAATTTTTCAGTAGAATGCATAAACACATTTTAATAATCACATAAAAATGTAAACATTCGTCAAAATATGTCAACATTTGACAAAATATTTCAAACACTCATAAAAAAAAGTTAAAATACATTAAAATCGTGTCAAAACATATCTAAATTTGTCAATCGAAACACGTTACAAAACACAACTAAAAATGAAATTTGTCAATCGAAACAACACGTATCAAAACAACTAAATATGTCAATATATATCAAAATATGACAAAACATTAAAATACGTCCATGTTCCGATCAAGTACCACTTTCCTCCAAGTCGATGTCATTTTTTACTTACATTTTAATTTTGGTAATCTGAGGTTTTTGTGAGCAAGTCGCAAAAATAACCATTTTTTTCAAAATATCGATTTATGTAATTTTGTGTTTTTTGTGAAAAATTAGAAAGAATACATTGCTTATGTGAGGAATTGCTTTGAATACACAAGTATCTAATAATTTTTCCGTAGCATGCATCAACTCATTTTAAAAATCACCTAAAAATGTAAACATTCGTCAAAATATGTCAACATTTGAAAAAATATTTCAAACACTCATAAAAAAACGTTAAAATACATTAAAATTAATTATAATATATCAACACGCATCAACACGTGTCAAAATATATCTAAATTTCTCAATCGAAACAACACGTTACAAAACAAAACTAAATATGAAATTTGTCAATCGAAACATCACGTATCAAAATATGACAAAACATTAAAATACGTCCATGTTCCGATCAAGTACCACTTTCCTCCAAGTCGATTTTTTTTTTTTACTTACATTTTAATTTTGGTTTTCTGAGGTTTTTGTGAACAAATCGCAAAAATAGTCTTTTTTTTCCAAATATCGATTTTGGTAAATTTAATTTTTTTGTGAAAAATATCAAAGAATAGCTAATTTGAGGAATTGCTTTGAATTGGCAAGTATCTAATAAGTTTTCCGTAGAATGCATTAACACATTATAAAAATCACCTCAAAATGTAAACATTTGTCAAAATATGTCAACATTTGACAAAATATGTCAGCATTTGTCAAAATATGTCAAAATTAATTATAATATATCACCACGCATCAACACGTCAAAAAATATCTAAATTTGTCATTCGAAACTACACGTATCAAAACACAACTAAATATGTCAACATATATCAAAATATGACAAAACATTACAATACGTGTAAAGCGTGTCAAATGCGTCCATGTTTCGATCAAGTTTAACTTTCCTCCAAGTCGATGTCATTTTTTACTTACATTTTAATTTTGGTAATCTGAGGTTTTTGTGAGCAAATCGCAAAAATACTTTTTTTTCCAAATATCGATTTTGGTCAATTTAATTTTTTTGTGAAAAATAAAGAATACATGCTTATTTTAGGAATTGCTTTGAATTCGCTAGTATCTAATAATTTTTTAGTAGAATGCATCAACACATGTAAACATTCGTCAAAATATGCCAACATTTGACAAAATAACAAACACTCATAAAAAAACGTTAAAATACATTAAAATTAATTATAATATATCAACACGCATCAACACGTGTCAAAACATATCTAAATTTGTCAATCGAAACACGTTACAAAATACAACTAAATATGAAATTTGTCAATCGAAACAACACGTATCAAAACACAACTAAATATGTCAACATATATCAAAATATGACAAAACATTAAAATACGTCCATGTTCCGATCAAGTACCACTTTCCTCCAAGTCGATGTCATTTTTTACTTACATTTTAATTTTGGTAATCTGAGGTTTTTGTGAACAAATCGCAAAAATAGTCTTTTTTCCAAATATCGATTTTAGTAAATTTGAGTTTTTTGTGAAAAATAACAAAGAATACATGCTTATTTTAGGAATTGCTTTGAATTCGCAAGTATCTAATAATTTTTCAGTAGAATGCATCACAAATTTTATAAATCACATAAAAATGTAAACATTCTTCAAAATATTTGAGGAAATATGTCAAAACACATCTACTCATAAAAAAACGTTAAAATACTTTAAAATTAATTATAATATATCAACACGCAACAACACGTGTCAAAACATATCTAAATTTGTCAATCGAAACACGTTACAAAACACAACTAAATATATCAAAATAAAAAAACAGTAAAATACGGGTAAAGCGTTTCTAATTCGTCCATGTCGGAATCAAGTACCACTTTCTTCCAATTCGATGTCATTTTTAATTTTAATTTTGGTAATCTGAGGTTTTTGTGAGCAAGTCGCAAAAATAGCCATTTTTTTCAAAATATCGATTTATGTAATTTTGTGTTTTTTGTGAAAAATTAGAAAGAATACATTGCTTATGTGAGGAATTGCTTTGAATACACAAGTATCTAATAATTTTTCCGTAGAATGCATTAACACATTATAAAAATCACCTAAAAATGTAAACATTTGTCAAAATATGTCAACATTTGACAGAATATGTCAGCATTTGTCAAAATATGTGAAAATTAATTATAATATATCACCACGCATCAACACGTCAAAAAATATCTAAATTTGTCATTCGAAACAACACGTATCAAAACACAACTAAATATGTCAACATATATCAAAATATGACAAAACATTACAATACGTGTAAAGCGTGTCAAATGCGTCCATGTTTCGATCAAGTGTAACTTTCCTCCACGTCGATGTCATTTTTTACTTACATTTTAATTTTGGTAATCTGACGTTTTTGTGAGCAAATCGCAAAAATAGTCTTTTTTTTCCAAATATCGATTTTGGTCAATTTGAGTTTTTTGTGAAAAATAACAAAGAATACATGCTTATTTTAGGAATTGCTTTGAATTCGCTAGTATCTAATAATTTTTTAGTAGAATGCATCAACACATTTTAATAATCACCTAAAAATGTAAACATTCGTCAAAATATGTCAACATTTGACAAAATATTTCAAACACTCATAAAAAAACGTTAAAATACATTAAAATTAATTATAATATATCAACACGCATCAACACGTGTCAAAACATATCTAAATTTGTCAATCGAAATACGTTACAAAACACAACTAAATATGAAATTTGTCAATCGAAACAACACGTATCAAAACACAACTAAATATGTCAACATATATCAAAATATGACAAAACATTAAAATACGTCCATGTTTCGATCAAGTTTAACTTTCCTCCAAGTCGATGTCATTTTTTACTTACATCTTAATTTTGGTAATCTGAGGTTTTTGTGAGCAAATCGCAAAAATAGTCTTTTTTTTTCCAAATATCGATTTTGGTCAATTTGAGTTTTTTGTGAAAAATATAGAATACATGCTTATTTTAGGAATTGCTTTGAATTCGCAAGTATCTAATAATTTTTCAGTAGAATGCATAAACACATTTTAATAATCACATAAAAATGTAAACATTCGTCAAAATATGTCAACATTTGACAAAATATTTCAAACACTCATAAAAAAAAGTTAAAATACATTAAAATCGTGTCAAAACATATCTAAATTTGTCAATCGAAACACGTTACAAAACACAACTAAAAATGAAATTTGTCAATCGAAACAACACGTATCAAAACAACTAAATATGTCAATATATATCAAAATATGACAAAACATTAAAATACGTCCATGTTCCGATCAAGTACCACTTTCCTCCAAGTCGATGTCATTTTTTACTTACATTTTAATTTTGGTAATCTGAGGTTTTTGTGAGCAAGTCGCAAAAATAGCCATTTTTTTCAAAATATCGATTTAGGTAATTATGTGTTTTTTGTTAAAAAAATTAGAAAGAATACATTGCTTATGTGAGGAATTGCTTTGAATACACAAGTATCTAATAATTTTTCCATAGAATGCATTAACACATTTAAAAATCACCTAAATATGTAAACATTTGTTAAAATATGTCAACATTTGACAAAATATGTCACGTATCAAAACACAACTAAATATGTCAACATATATCTAAATATGACAAAACATTACATTCATTACATTAATCACCTAAAAATGTAAACATTTGTCAAAATATGTCAACATTTGACAGAATATGTCAGCATTTGTCAAAATATGTGAAAATTAATTATAATATATCACCACGCATCAACACGTCAAAAAATATCTAAATTTGTCATAAGTACCACTTTCCTCCAAGTCGATGTCATTTTTTACTTACATTTTAATTTTGGTAATCTGAGGTTTTTGTGAGCAAATCGCAAAAATAGTCTTTTTTTTCCAAATATCGATTTTGGTCAATTTGAGTTTTTTGTGAAAAATATAGAATACATGCTTATTTTAGGAATTGCTTTGAATTCGCAAGTATCTAATAATTTTTCAGTAGAATGCATTACAAATTTTATAAATCACATAAAAATGTAAACATTCTTCAAAATATTTGAGGAAATATGTCAAAACACATCTACTCATAAAAAAACGTTAAAATACATTAAAATTAATTATAATATATCAACACGCAACAACACGTGTCAAAACATATCTAAATTTGTCAATCGAAACACGTTACAAAACACAACTAAATATGTCAAAATATATCAAAATATGACAAAACAGTAAAATACGGGTAAAGCGTTTCAAATTCGTCCATGTTCCGATCAAGTACCACTTTCTTCCAATTCGATGTCATTTTTAATTTTAATTTTGGTAATCTGAGGTTTTTGTGAGCAAGTCGCAAAAATAGCCATTTTTTTCAAAATATCGATTTATGTAATTTTGTGTTTTTTGTGAAAAATTAGAAAGAATACATTGCTTATGTGAGGAATTGCTTTGAATACAAAAGTATCTAATAATTTTTCCGTAGAATGCATTAACACATTATAAAAATCACCTAAAAATGTAAACATTTGTCAAAATATGTCAACATTTGACAGAATATGTCAGCATTTGTCAAAATATGTCAAAATTAATTATAATATATCACCACGCATCAACACGTCAAAAAATATCTAAATTTGTCATTCGAAACAACACAACTAAATATGTCAACATATATCAAAATATGACAAAACATTACAATACGTGTAAAGCGTGTCAAATGCGTCCATGTTTCGATCAAGTTTAACTTTCCTCCACGTCGATGTCATTTTTTACTTACATTTTAATTTTGGTAATCTGAGGTTTTTGTGAGCAAATCGCAAAAATAGTCTTTTTTCCAAATATCGATTTTGGTCAATTTGAGTTTTTTGGGAAAAATAACAAAGAATACATGCTTATTTTAGGAATTGCTTTGAATTCGCTAGTATCTAATAATTTTTCAGTAGAATGCATCACAAATTTTATAAATCACATAAAAATGTAAACATTCTTCAAAATATTTGAGGAAATATGTCAAAACACATCTACTCATAAAAAAACGTTAAAATACATTAAAATTAATTATAATATATCAACACGCAACAACACGTGTCAAAACATATCTAAATTTGTCAATCGAAACACGTTACAAAACACAACTAAATATGTCAAAATATATCAAAATATGACAAAACAGTAAAATACGGGTAAAGCGTTTCAAATTCGTCCATGTTCCGATCAAGTACCACTTTCTTCCAATTCGATGTCATTTTTAATTTTAATTTTGGTAATCTGAGGTTTTTGTGAGCAAGTCGCAAAAATAGCCATTTTTTTCAAAATATCGATTTATGTAATTTTGTGTTTTTTGTGAAAAATTAGAAAGAATACATTGCTTATGTGAGGAATTGCTTTGAATACACAAGTATCTAATAATTTTTCCGTAGAATGCATTAACACATTATAAAAATCACCTAAAAATGTAAACATTTGTCAAAATATGTCAACATTTGACAGAATATGTCAGCATTTGTCAAAATATGTCAAAATTAATTATAATATATCACCACGCATCAACACGTCAAAAAATATCTAAATTTGTCATTCGAAACAACACGTATCAAAACACAACTAAATATGTCAACATATATCAAAATATGACAAAACATTACAATACGTGTAAAGCGTGTCAAATGCGTCCATGTTTCGATCAAGTACCACTTTCTTCCAATTCGATGTCATTTTTAATTTTAATTTTGATAATCTGAGGTTTTTGTGAGGAAGTCGCAAAAATAACCATTTTTTTAAAAATATCGATTTATGTAATTTTGTGTTTTTTGTGAAAAATTAGAAAGAATACATTGCTTATGTGAGGAATTGCTTTGAATACCCAAGTATCTAATAATTTTTCCGTAGAATGCATTAACACATTATAAAAATCACCTAAAAATGTAAACATTCGTCAAAATATGTCAACATTTGAAAAAATATTTCAAACACTCATAAAAAAACGTTAAAATACATTAAAATTAATTATAATATATCAACACGCATCAACACGTGTCAAAATATATCTAAATTTCTCAATCGAAACAACACGTTACAAAACAAAACTAAATATGAAATTTGTCAATCGAAACATCACGTATCAAAATATGACAAAACATTAAAATATGTCCATGTTCCGATCAAGTACCACTTTCCTCCAAGTCGATTTTTTTTTTTTACTTACATTTTAATTTTGGTTTTCTGAGGTTTTTGTGAACAAATCGCAAAAATAGTCTTTTTTTTCCAAATATCGATTTTGGTAAATTTAATTTTTTTGTGAAAAATATCAAAGAATAGCTAATTTGAGGAATTGCTTTGAATTGGCAAGTATCTAATAAGTTTTCCGTAGAATGCATTAACACATTATAAAAATCACCTCAAAATGTAAACATTTGTCAAAATATGTCAACATTTGACAAAATATGTCAGCATTTGTCAAAATATGTCAAAATTAATTATAATATATCACCACGCATCAACACGTCAAAAAATATCTAAATTTGTCATTCGAAACTACACGTATCAAAACACAACTAAATATGTCAACATATATCAAAATATGACAAAACATTACAATACGTGTAAAGCGTGTCAAATGCGTCCATGTTTCGATCAAGTTTAACTTTCCTCCAAGTCGATGTCATTTTTTACTTACATTTTAATTTTGGTAATCTGAGGTTTTTGTGAGCAAATCGCAAAAATAGTCTTTTTTTTCCAAATATCGATTTTGGTCAATTTGAGTTTTTTGTGAAAAATAAAGAATACATGCTTATTTTAGGAATTGCTTTGAATTCGCTAGTATCTAATAATTTTTTAGTAGAATGCATCAACACATGTAAACATTCGTCAAAATATGCCAACATTTGACAAAATAACAAACACTCATAAAAAAACGTTAAAATACATTAAAATTAATTATAATATATCAACACGCATCAACACGTGTCAAAACATATCTAAATTTGTCAATCGAAACACGTTACAAAATACAACTAAATATGAAATTTGTCAATCGAAACAACACGTATCAAAACACAACTAAATATGTCAAATATGTTAATAAATATGACAAAACATTAAAATACGTCCATGTTCCGATCAAGTACCACTTTCCTCCAAGTCGATGTCATTTTTTACTTACATTTTAATTTTGGTAATCTGAGGTTTTTGTGAGCAAATCGCAAAAATAGTCTTTTTTTTCCAAATATCGATTTTGGTCAATTTGAGTTTTTTGTGATAAATATAGAATACATGCTTATTTTAGGAATTGCTTTGAATTCGCAAGTATCTAATAATTTTTCAGTAGAATGCATCACAAATTTTATAAATCACATAAAAATGTAAACATTCTTCAAAATATTTGAGGAAATATGTCAAAACACATCTACTCATAAAAAAACGTTAAAATACTTTAAAATTAATTATAATATATCAACACGCAACAACACGTGTCAAAACATATCTAAATTTGTCAATCGAAACACGTTACAAAACACAACTAAATATATCAAAATATATCAAAATATGACAAAACAGTAAAATACGGGTAAAGCGTTTCTAATTCGTCCATGTCGGAATCAAGTACCACTTTCTTCCAATTCGATGTCATTTTTAATTTTAATTTTGGTAATCTGAGGTTTTTGTGAGCAAGTCGCAAAAATAGCCATTTTTTTCAAAATATCGATTTATGTAATTTTGTGTTTTTTGTGAAAAATTAGAAAGAATACATTGCTTATGTGAGGAATTGCTTTGAATACACAAGTATCTAATAATTTTTCCGTAGAATGCATTAACACATTATAAAAATCACCTAAAAATGTAAACATTTGTCAAAATATGTCAACATTTGACAGAATATGTCAGCATTTGTCAAAATATGTGAAAATTAATTATAATATATCACCACGCATCAACACGTCAAAAAATATCTAAATTTGTCATTCGAAACAACACGTATCAAAACACAACTAAATATGTCAACATATATCAAAATATGACAAAACATTACAATACGTGTAAAGCGTGTCAAATGCGTCCATGTTTCGATCAAGTGTAACTTTCCTCCACGTCGATGTCATTTTTTACTTACATTTTAATTTTGGTAATCTGACGTTTTTGTGAGCAAATCGCAAAAATAGTCTTTTTTTTCCAAATATCGATTTTGGTCAATTTGAGTTTTTTGTGAAAAATAACAAAGAATACATGCTTATTTTAGGAATTGCTTTGAATTCGCTAGTATCTAATAATTTTTTAGTAGAATGCATCAACACATTTTAATAATCACCTAAAAATGTAAACATTCGTCAAAATATGTCAACATTTGACAAAATATTTCAAACACTCATAAAAAAACGTTAAAATACATTAAAATTAATTATAATATATCAACACGCATCAACACGTGTCAAAACATATCTAAATTTGTCAATCGAAACACGTTACAAAACACAACTAAATATGAAATTTGTCAATCGAAACAACACGTATCAAAACACAACTAAATATGTCAACATATATCAAAATATGACAAAACATTAAAATACGTCCATGTTTCGATCAAGTTTAACTTTCCTCCAAGTCGATGTCATTTTTTACTTACATCTTAATTTTGGTAATCTGAGGTTTTTGTGAGCAAATCGCAAAAATAGTCTTTTTTTTTCCAAATATCGATTTTGGTCAATTTGAGTTTTTTGTGAAAAATATAGAATACATGCTTATTTTAGGAATTGCTTTGAATTCGCAAGTATCTAATAATTTTTCAGTAGAATGCATAAACACATTTTAATAATCACATAAAAATGTAAACATTCGTCAAAATATGTCAACATTTGACAAAATATTTCAAACACTCATAAAAAAAAGTTAAAATACATTAAAATCGTGTCGAAACATATCTAAATTTGTCAATCGAAACACGTTACAAAACACAACTAAAAATGAAATTTGTCAATCGAAACAACACGTATCAAAACAACTAAATATGTCAATATATATCAAAATATGACAAAACATTAAAATACGTCCATGTTCCGATCAAGTACCACTTTCCTCCAAGTCGATGTCATTTTTTACTTACATTTTAATTTTGGTAATCTGAGGTTTTTGTGAGCAAGTCGCAAAAATAACCATTTTTTTCAAAATATCGATTTATGTAATTTTGTGTTTTTTGTGAAAAATTAGAAAGAATACATTGCTTATGTGAGGAATTGCTTTGAATACATAAGTATCTAATAATTTTTCCGTAGCATGCATCAACTCATTTTAAAAATCACCTAAAAATGTAAACATTCGTCAAAATATGTCAACATTTGAAAAAATATTTCAAACACTCATAAAAAAACGTTAAAATACATTAAAATTAATTATAATATATCAACACGCATCAACACGTGTCAAAATATATCTAAATTTCTCAATCGAAACAACACGTTACAAAACAAAACTAAATATGAAAT
Source organism: Dioctria linearis (assembly GCA_963930735.1). Lineage (NCBI taxonomy): Eukaryota > Metazoa > Arthropoda > Insecta > Diptera > Asilidae > Dioctria > Dioctria linearis. The sequence goes on from CAWVNZ010000545.1 coordinate 77,168, forward strand.
TTGTCAATCGAAACATCACGTATCAAAATATGACAAAACATTAAAATACGTCCATGTTCCGATCAAGTACCACTTTCCTCCAAGTCGATTTTTTTTTTTACTTACATTTTAATTTTGGTTTTCTGAGGTTTTTGTGAACAAATCGCAAAAATAGTCTTTTTTTTCCAAATATCGATTTTGGTAAATTTAATTTTTTTGTGAAAAATATCAAAGAATAGCTAATTTGAGGAATTGCTTTGAATTGGCAAGTATCTAATAAGTTTTCCGTAGAATGCATTAACACATTATAAAAATCACCTCAAAATGTAAACATTTGTCAAAATATGTCAACATTTGACAAAATATGTCAGCATTTGTCAAAATATGTCAAAATTAATTATAATATATCACCACGCATCAACACGTCAAAAAATATCTAAATTTGTCATTCGAAACTACACGTATCAAAACACAACTAAATATGTCAACATATATCAAAATATGACAAAACATTAAAATACGTCCATGTTCCGATCAAGTACCACTTTCCTCCAAGTCGATGTCATTTTTTACTTACATTTTAATTTTGGTAATCTGAGGTTTTTGTGAACAAATCGCAAAAATAGTCTTTTTTCCAAATATCGATTTTAGTAAATTTGAGTTTTTTGTGAAAAATAACAAAGAATACATGCTTATTTTAGGAATTGCTTTGAATTCGCTAGTATCTAATAATTTTTCAGTAGAATGCATCACAAATTTTATAAATCACATAAAAATGTAAACATTCTTCAAAATATTTGAGGAAATATGTCAAAACACATCTACTCATAAAAAAACGTTAAAATACATTAAAATTAATTATAATATATCAACACGCAACAGCACGTGTCAAAACATATCTAAATTTGTCAATCGAAACACGTTACAAAACACAACTAAATATATCAAAATATATCAAAATATGACAAAACAGTAAAATACGGGTAAAGCGTTTCTAATTCGTCCATGTCGGAATCAAGTACCACTTTCTTCCAATTCGATGTCATTTTTAATTTTAATTTTGGTAATCTGAGGTTTTTGTGAGCAAGTCGCAAAAATAGCCATTTTTTTCAAAATATCGATTTATGTAATTTTGTGTTTTTTGTGAAAAATTAGAAAGAATACATTGCTTATGTGAGGAATTGCTTTGAATACACAAGTATCTAATAATTTTTCCGTAGAATGCATTAACACATTATAAAAATCACCTAAAAATGTAAACATTTGTCAAAATATGTCAACAATTGACAGAATATGTCAGCATTTGTCAAAATATGTGAAAATTAATTATAATATATCACCACGCATCAACACGTCAAAAAATATCTAAATTTGTCATAAGTACCACTTTCCTCCAAGTCGATGTCATTTTTTACTTACATTTTAATTTTGGTAATCTGAGGTTTTTGTGAGCAAATCACAAAAATAGTCTTTTTTTTCCAAATATCGATTTTGGTCAATTTGAGTTTTTTGTGAAAAATATAGAATACATGCTTATTTTAGGAATTGCTTTGAATTCGCAAGTATCTAATAATTTTTCAGTAGAATGCATCACAAATTTTATAAATCACATAAAAATGTAAACATTCTTCAAAATATTTGAGGAAATATGTCAAAACACATCTACTCATAAAAAAACGTTAAAATACATTAAAATTAATTATAATATATCAACACGCAACAACACGTGTCAAAACATATCTAAATTTGTCAATCGAAACACGTTACAAAACACAACTAAATATGTCAAAATATATCAAAATATGACAAAACAGTAAAATACGGGTAAAGCGTTTCAAATTCGTCCATGTTCCGATCAAGTACCACTTTCTTCCAATTCGATGTCATTTTTAATTTTAATTTTGTTTTTGTGAGCAAGTCGCAAAAATAGCCATTTTTTTCAAAATATCGATTTATGTAATTTTGTGTTTTTTGTGAAAAATTAGAAAGAATACATTGCTTATGTGAGGAATTGCTTTGAATACAAAAGTATCTAATAATTTTTCCGTAGAATGCATTAACACATTATAAAAATCACCTAAAAATGTAAACATTTGTCAAAATATGTCAACATTTGACAGAATATGTCAGCATTTGTCAAAATATGTCAAAATTAATTATAATATATCACCACGCATCAACACGTCAAAAAATATCTAAATTTGACATTCGAAACAACACGTATCAAAACACAACTAAATATGTCAACATATATCAAAATATGACAAAACATTACAATACGTGTAAAGCGTGTCAAATGCGTCCATGTTTCGATCAAGTTTAACTTTCCTCCAAGTCGATGTCATTTTTTACTTACATTTTAATTTTGGTAATCTGAGGTTTTTGTGAGCAAATCGCAAAAATAGTCTTTTTTTTCCAAATATCGATTTTGGTCAATTTAATTTTTTTGTGAAAAATAAAGAATACATGCTTATTTTAGGAATTGCTTTGAATTCGCTAGTATCTAATAATTTTTTAGTAGAATGCATCAACACATGTAAACATTCGTCAAAATATGCCAACATTTGACAAAATAACAAACACTCATAAAAAAACGTTAAAATACATTAAAATTAATTATAATATATCAACACGCATCAACACGTGTCAAAACATATCTAAATTTGTCAATCGAAACACGTTACAAAATACAACTAAATATGAAATTTGTCAATCGAAACAACACGTATCAAAACACAACTAAATATGTCAACATATATCAAAATATGACAAAACATTAAAATACGTCCATGTTCCGATCAAGTACCACTTTCCTCCAAGTCGATGTCATTTTTTACTTACATTTTAATTTTGGTAATCTGAGGTTTTTGTGAACAAATCGCAAAAATAGTCTTTTTTCCAAATATCGATTTTAGTAAATTTGAGTTTTTTGTGAAAAATAACAAAGAATACATGCTTATTTTAGGAATTGCTTTGAATTCGCAAGTATCTAATAATTTTTCAGTAGAATGCATCACAAATTTTATAAATCACATAAAAATGTAAACATTCTTCAAAATATTTGAGGAAATATGTCAAAACACATCTACTCATAAAAAAACGTTAAAATACTTTAAAATTAATTATAATATATCAACACGCAACAACACGTGTCAAAACATATCTAAATTTGTCAATCGAAACACGTTACAAAACACAACTAAAAATGAAATTTGTCAATCGAAACAACACGTATCAAAACAACTAAATATGTCAATATATATCAAAATATGACAAAACATTAAAATACGTCCATGTTCCGATCAAGTACCACTTTCCTCCAAGTCGATGTCATTTTTTACTTACATTTTAATTTTGGTAATCTGAGGTTTTTGTGAGCAAGTCGCAAAAATAGCCATTTTTTTCAAAATATCGATTTAGGTAATTATGTGTTTTTTGTGAAAAATTAGAAAGAATACATTGCTTATGTGAGGAATTGCTTTGAATACACAAGTATCTAATAATTTTTCCATAGAATGCATTAACACATTTAAAAATCACCTAAATATGTAAACATTTGTTAAAATATGTCAACATTTGACAAAATATGTCACGTATCAAAACACAACTAAATATGTCAACATATATCTAAATATGACAAAACATTACAATACGTGTAAAGCAAAGCGTCCATGTTTCGATCAAGTTTAACTTTCCTAAAGTCGATGTCATTTTTTACTTACATATTAATTTTGGTAATCTGAGGTTTTTGTGAGCAAATCGCAAAAATAGTCTTTTTTTTTCCAAATATCGATTTTGGTAAATTTGATTTTTTTGTGAAAAATAACAAAGAATAGCTTTTTGAGGAATTCCTTTGAATTGGCAAGTATCTAATAACTTTTCAGTAGAATGCATCAACTCATTTTAAAAATCACCTAAAAATGTAAACATTCGTCAAAATATGTCAACATTTGAAAAAATATTTCAAACACTCATAAAAAAACGTTAAAATACATTAAAATTAATTATAATATATCAACACGCATCAACACGTGTCAAAATATATCTAAATTTCTCAATCGAAACAACACGTTACAAAACAAAACTAAATATGAAATTTGTCAATCGAAACATCACGTATCAAAATATGACAAAACATTAAAATACGTCCATGTTCCGATCAAGTACCACTTTCCTCCAAGTCGATTTTTTTTTTTTACTTACATTTTAATTTTGGTTTTCTGAGGTTTTTGTGAACAAATCGCAAAAATAGTCTTTTTTTTCCAAATATCGATTTTGGTAAATTTAATTTTTTTGTGAAAAATATCAAAGAATAGCTAATTTGAGGAATTGCTTTGAATTGGCAAGTATCTAATAAGTTTTCCGTAGAATGCATTAACACATTATAAAAATCACCTCAAAATGTAAACATTTGTCAAAATATGTCAACATTTGACAAAATATGTCAGCATTTGTCAAAATATGTCAAAATTAATTATAATATATCACCACGCATCAACACGTCAAAAAATATCTAAATTTGTCATTCGAAACTACACGTATCAAAACACAACTAAATATGTCAACATATATCAAAATATGACAAAACATTACAATACGTGTAAAGCGTGTCAAATGCGTCCATGTTTCGATCAAGTTTAACTTTCCTCCAAGTCGATGTCATTTTTTACTTACATTTTAATTTTGGTAATCTGAGGTTTTTGTGAGCAAGTCGCAAAAATAGCCATTTTTTTAAAAATATCGATTTATGTAATTTTGTGTTTTTTGTGAAAAATTACTTATGTGAGGAATTGCTTTGAATACACAAGTATCTAATAATTTTTCCATAGAATGCATTAACACATTATAAAAATCACCTAAATATGTAAACATTTGTTAAAATATGTCAACATTTGACAAAATATGTCACGTATCAAAACACAACTAAATATGTCAACATATATCTAAATATGACAAAACATTACAATACGTGTAAAGCAAAGCGTCCATGTTTCGATCAAGTTTAACTTTCCTCAAGTCGATGTCATTTTTTACTTACATATTAATTTTGGTAATCTGAGGTTTTTGTGAGCAAATCGCAAAAATAGTCTTTTTTTTTTCCAAATATCGATTTTGGTAAATTTGATTTTTTTGTGAAATTGCTTTGAATTGGCAAGTATCTAATAACTTTTCAGTAGAATGCATCAACTCATTTTAAAAATCACCTAAAAATGTAAACATTCGTCAAAATATGTCAACATTTGAAAAAATATTTCAAACACACATAAAAAAACGTTAAAATACATTAAAATTAATTATAATATATCAACACGCATCAACACGTGTCAAAATATATCTAAATTTCTCAATCGAAACAACACGTTACAAAACAAAACTAAATATGAAATTTGTCAATCGAAACATCACGTATCAAAATATGACAAAACATTAAAATACGTCCATGTTCCGATCAAGTACCACTTTCTTCCAAGTCGATTTTTTTTTTTTACTTACATTTTAATTTTGGTTTTCTGAGGTTTTTGTGAACAAATCGCAAAAATAGTCTTTTTTTTCCAAATATCGATTTTGGTAAATTTAATTTTTTTGTGAAAAATATCAAAGAATAGCTAATTTGAGGAATTGCTTTGAATTGGCAAGTTTTCCGTAGAATGCATTAACACATTATAAAAATCACCTCAAAATGTAAACATTTGTCAAAATATGTCAACATTTGACAAAATATGTCAGCATTTGTCAAAATATGTCAAAATTAATTATAATATATCACCACGCATCAACACGTCAAAAAATATCTAAATTTGTCATTCGAAACTACACGTATCAAAACACAACTAAATATGTCAACATATATCAAAATATGACAAAACATTACAATACGTGTAAAGCGTGTCAAATGCGTCCATGTTTCGATCAAGTTTAACTTTCCTCCAAGTCGATGTCATTTTTTACTTACATTTTAATTTGGTAATCTGAGGTTTTTGTGAGCAAATCGCAAAAATAGTCTTTTTTTTCCAAATATCGATTTTGGTCAATTTAATTTTTTGTGAAAAATAAAGAATACATGCTTATTTTAGGAATTGCTTTGAATTCGCTAGTATCTAATAATTTTTTAGTAGAATGCATCAACACATGTAAACATTCGTCAAAATATGCCAACATTTGACAAAATAACAAACACTCATAAAAAAACGTTAAAATACATTAAAATTAATTATAATATATCAACACGCATCAACACGTGTCAAAACATATCTAAATTTGTCAATCGAAACACGTTACAAAATACAACTAAATATGAAATTTGTCAATCGAAACAACACGTATCAAAACACAACTAAATATGTCAACATATATCAAAATATGACAAAACATTAAAATACGTCCATGTTCCGATCAAGTACCACTTTCCTCCAAGTCGATGTCATTTTTTACTTACATTTTAATTTTGGTAATCTGAGGTTTTTGTGAACAAATCGCAAAAATAGTCTTTTTTCCAAATATCGATTTTAGTAAATTTGAGTTTTTTGTGAAAAATAACAAAGAATACATGCTTATTTTAGGAATTGCTTTGAATTCGCAAGTATCTAATAATTTTCAGTAGAATGCATCACAAATTTTATAAATCACATAAAAATGTAAACATTCTTCAAAATATTTGAGGAAATATGTCAAAACACATCTACTCATAAAAAAACGTTAAAATACTTTAAAATTAATTATAATATATCAACACGCAACAACACGTGTCAAAACATATCTAAATTTGTCAATCGAAACACGTTACAAAACACAACTAAATATATCAAAATATATCAAAATATGACAAAACAGTAAAATACGGGTAAAGCTTTTCTAATTCGTCCATGTTCCGATCAAGTACCACTTTCTTCCAATTCGATGTCATTTTTAATTTTAATTTTGGTAATCTGAGGTTTTTGTGAGTAAGTCGCAAAAATAGCCATTTTTTTCAAAATATCGATTTATGTAATTTTGTGTTTTTTGTGAAAAATTAGAAAGAATACATTGCTTATGTGAGGAATTGCTTTGAATACACAAGTATCTAATAATTTTTCCGTAGAATGCATTAACACATTATAAAAATCACCTAAAAATGTAAACATTTGTCAAAATATGTCAACATTTGACAGAATATGTCAGCATTTGTCAAAATATGTCAAAATTAATTATAATATATCACCACGCATCAACACGTCAAAAAATATCTAAATTTGTCATTCGAAACAACACGTATCAAAACACAACTAAATATGTCAACATATATCAAAATATGACAAAACATTAAAATACGTCCATGTTTCGATCAAGTTTAACTTTCCTCCAAGTCGATGTCATTTTTTACTTACATCTTAATTTTGGTAATCTGAGGTTTTTGTGAGCAAATCGCAAAAATAGTCTTTTTTTTTCCAAATATCGATTTTCCAAATATCAATTTGAGTTTTTTGTGAAAAATATAGAATACATGCTTATTTTAGGAATTGCTTTGAATTCGCAAGTATCTAATAATTTTTCAGTAGAATGCATAAACACATTTTAATAATCACATAAAAATGTAAACATTCGTCAAAATATGTCAACATTTGACAAAATATTTCAAACACTCATAAAAAAAAGTTAAAATACATTAAAATCGTGTCAAAACATATCTAAATTTGTCAATCGAAACACGTTACAAAACACAACTAAAAATGAAATTTGTCAATCGAAACAACACGTATCAAAACAACTAAATATGTCAATATATATCAAAATATGACAAAACATTAAAATACGTCCATGTTCCGATCAAGTACCACTTTCCTCCAAGTCGATGTCATTTTTTACTTACATTTTAATTTTGGTAATCTGAGGTTTTTGTGAGCAAGTCGCAAAAATAACCATTTTTTTCAAAATATCGATTTATGTAATTTTGTGTTTTTTGTGAAAAATTAGAAAGAATACATTGCTTATGTGAGGAATTGCTTTGAATACACAAGTATCTAATAATTTTTCCGTAGCATGCATCAACTCATTTTAAAAATCACCTAAAAATGTAAACATTCGTCAAAATATGTCAACATTTGAAAAAATATTTCAAACACTCATAAAAAAACGTTAAAATACATTAAAATTAATTATAATATATCAACACGCATCAACACGTGTCAAAATATATCTAAATTTCTCAATCGAAACAACACGTTACAAAACAAAACTAAATATGAAATTTGTCAATCGAAACATCACGTATCAAAATATGACAAAACATTAAAATATGTCCATGTTCCGATCAAGTACCACTTTCCTCCAAGTCGATTTTTTTTTTTTACTTACATTTTAATTTTGGTTTTCTGAGGTTTTTGTGAACAAATCGCAAAAATAGTCTTTTTTTTCCAAATATCGATTTTGGTAAATTTAATTTTTTTGTGAAAAATATCAAAGAATAGCTAATTTGAGGAATTGCTTTGAATTGGCAAGTATCTAATAAGTTTTCCGTAGAATGCATTAACACATTATAAAAATCACCTCAAAATGTAAACATTTGTCAAAATATGTCAACATTTGACAAAATATGTCAGCATTTGTCAAAATATGTCAAAATTAATTATAATATATCACCACGCATCAACACGTCAAAAAATATCTAAATTTGTCATTCGAAACTACACGTATCAAAACACAACTAAATATGTCAACATATATCAAAATATGACAAAACATTACAATACGTGTAAAGCGTGTCAAATGCGTCCATGTTTCGATCAAGTTTAACTTTCCTCCAAGTCGATGTCATTTTTTACTTACATTTTAATTTTGGTAATCTGAGGTTTTTGTGAGCAAATCGCAAAAATAGTCTTTTTTTTCCAAATATCGATTTTGGTCAATTTGAGTTTTTTGTGAAAAATAAAGAATACATGCTTATTTTAGGAATTGCTTTGAATTCGCTAGTATCTAATAATTTTTTAGTAGAATGCATCAACACATGTAAACATTCGTCAAAATATGCCAACATTTGACAAAATAACAAACACTCATAAAAAAACGTTAAAATACATTAAAATTAATTATAATATATCAACACGCATCAACACGTGTCAAAACATATCTAAATTTGTCAATCGAAACACGTTACAAAATACAACTAAATATGAAATTTGTCAATCGAAACAACACGTATCAAAACACAACTAAATATGTCAACATATATCAAAATATGACAAAACATTAAAATACGTCCATGTTCCGATCAAGTACCACTTTCCTCCAAGTCGATGTCATTTTTTACTTACATTTTAATTTTGGTAATCTGAGGTTTTTGTGAGCAAATCGCAAAAATAGTCTTTTTTTTCCAAATATCGATTTTGGTCAATTTGAGTTTTTTGTGAAAAATATAGAATACATGCTTATTTTAGGAATTGCTTTGAATTCGCAAGTATCTAATAATTTTTCAGTAGAATGCATCACAAATTTTATAAATCACATAAAAATGTAAACATTCTTCAAAATATTTGAGGAAATATGTCAAAACACATCTACTCATAAAAAAACGTTAAAATACATTAAAATTAATTATAATATATCAACACGCAACAACACGTGTCAAAACATATCTAAATTTGTCAATCGAAACACGTTACAAAACACAACTAAATATGTCAAAATATATCAAAATATGACAAAACAGTAAAATACGGGTAAAGCGTTTCAAATTCGTCCATGTTCCGATCAAGTACCACTTTCTTCCAATTCGATGTCATTTTTAATTTTAATTTTGGTAATCTGAGGTTTTTGTGAGCAAGTCGCAAAAATAGCCATTTTTTTCAAAATATCGATTTATGTAATTTTGTGTTTTTTGTAAAAAATTAGAAAGAATACATTGCTTATGTGAGGAATTGCTTTGAATACAAAAGTATCTAATAATTTTTCCGTAGAATGCATTAACACATTATAAAAATCACCTAAAAATGTAAACATTTGTCAAAATATGTCAACATTTGACAGAATATGTCAGCATTTGTCAAAATATGTCAAAATTAATTATAATATATCACCACGCATCAACACGTCAAAAAATATATAAATTTGTCATTCGAAACAACACGTATCAAAACACAACTAAATATGTCAACATATATCAAAATATGACAAAACATTACAATACGTGTAAAGCGTGTCAAATGCGTCCATGTTTCGATCAAGTTTAACTTTCCTCCACGTCGATGTCATTTTTTACTTACATTTTAATTTTGGTAATCTGAGGTTTTTGTGAGCAAATCGCAAAAATAGTCTTTTTTTTCCAAATATCGATTTTGGTCAATTTAATTTTTTTGTGAAAAATAAAGAATACATGCTTATTTTAGGAATTGCTTTGAATTCGCTAGTATCTAATAATTTTTTAGTAGAATGCATCAACACATGTAAACATTCGTCAAAATATGCCAACATTTGACAAAATAACAAACACTCATAAAAAAACGTTAAAATACATTAAAATTAATTATAATATATCAACACGCATCAACACGTGTCAAAACATATCTAAATTTGTCAATCGAAACACGTTACAAAATACAACTAAATATGAAATTTGTCAATCGAAACAACACGTATCAAAACACAACTAAATATGTCAACATATATCAAAATATGACAAAACATTAAAATACGTCCATGTTCCGATCAAGTACCACTTTCCTCCAAGTCGATGTCATTTTTTACTTACATTTTAATTTTGGTAATCTGAGGTTTTTGTGAACAAATCGCAAAAATAGTCTTTTTTCCAAATATCGATTTTAGTAAATTTGAGTTTTTTGTGAAAAATAACAAAGAATACATGCTTATTTTAGGAATTGCTTTGAATTCGCAAGTATCTAATAATTTTTCAGTAGAATGCATCACAAATTTTATAAATCACATAAAAATGTAAACATTCTTCAAAATATTTGAGG